>MU228458.1:219451-231641 GCA_018584345.1 Thuja plicata | reverse complement strand
GTCTATATCACCTGAGAATATCACCCGAGATATCCTATCAAACGAAGATTTGAAACAAAATTCTTGTCAACATAATGCGGGCCAATTAATTAACACATGTCGATGTAAGGACATGACATTAAAATCACGATGTCGGGCTTGAACTCTAAACTGAACTCTTGAATCTGGACTGATCAATTACACCTCAAAATCTACATTTGGGACTATAGGTCTAAAATTGAAAAACTAAAACTGCATCTTGAATTCACATTTCAAGTCTGACAATGGCATACATCTGAATTTGAAACTTTACCTTTAGCTCTGCAAACTCGAACTTTGAACACCCTCAAACAACTCTGAACAAGTTTGAACCAGTTTGAACCACTTTGAACGTTGTGCCTTTTGATTGACTAATTCAAGAGTTTATCTGAACATTATCTTTACAAAACATGACTTTCCAAGAGCATTTTCAGAATAAATCAGTGGGAAAGTGAGGAGGATTAGGAGACAACTTCTAGGAAGACTCGATTTTAAAGATTTGAAATTGGGGTGCAGAAGGCAAGCCAACAACTGACCTGTCCGTTGGGTTCCCTTGTTCTGTCGGGTTCCTCTCTTTCTTCTCTTTCAGTTTTGCTTGAGATTTGTCTCGTCGGGTGTCTCTGTCAGGTTGCTCCTGTCGAGTTGCACTTAGTAATTTTGGTGATCTCTGATATCTGTACTTTTAGTGTAGGTTTACTGAAGGTTTTCTTTGCATACTAATGACAAAATAATGTCATCAAGTTAATCGAATTAAGCTCCAAAACTAAATGTTCATTAATCTAAGAATCATCCACAAACACACACAGATTCATTTTTAGAGCACCAAACCAAGTTAATATTGCTTGTTTAATTTTAGGAGCACCAAAATCCAATGTATATTTTTTTTCCAAATTTAAGGCACCAAATTGAAGTATAGATTGCTTGTCCAATTTTAACCCATATCCATTTTAGAGCACTAAAGAAAATGTGAGTTGTTTTTGTGTGTCCACACAAGGTTATTTTTAAATGCACCAAAATCAAATGTGAATTGATTTTTATTAAAAAGTATAAATGTTGTTTCCAATCCACAAGATGAAAATATAATATTAGTAACCTATATCTAGAATTTAGTTTTCATAATCAATAAGTTCACTTGCATCAACACGAAGATACCCATATTTATCAGCAATTATGTTTACCTTGTCTAAGTAGACGTTAAAGCCTCCTTGATAGCCAATGTCGATTTCTAACTCTACTATTGTTGTTTTGCATGTTGATTCACAATTTTGTCTCAATTTAATTTTTCCTCCTTTGTTCAGCTGGCTAATGCACTTTTCAATTTTTTATGTTTTGTCAGGGGATGATGGCGCTTCATTCAACATATGTGACTCTCTACCTTGCAGTTGCGGCAATGAATGTAACATATGCAACTTTCCAGAGAACAAATGTGTTGAAAGAAAAGGTCACTTGTGTCAAAACAAATTGCATAGACAAAGATAAAATAGAGCTTGAAATGTAAAAATTAAGATGACAATATTGACTAATGTGGCATGGAAAAGATAGATTATTGTGGGATAGTAAGAAATCACAACAAACAACCCTGTCAGAAACACATAAAATAAACCAAAAAAGTAATAAAATATAGAAATAAAGCAATGAGTAGAAGGTGAATGTAGCGCATTAAATAGGTAATATGTTGAATGTGTGGAATAAGTGCCTCATTTCAAGGATAAGACTGTGTTGTTCTAAAATGTGGTTGCATCAAATGAATGTTATAGATGTGGTGAATGAAATACACCTATTTCGTATGCACCTATAACTGTACAAACACATAAAATTTAGAAATTTAGAAGCGTCGTGCTTCATGCCGAGTTCACTATCATAGAATAGGGGCTAGATTCAAGATATGAAAACTTGCAACAACGTAGTTAGACCACCACAAAGACTAAATGTTGCTATAAATCCCTAAACATCAAGAGAGAAAACATATAATAATGGAAATGCATACACAATAACAAATAATTAAATCAATTCAAACAATAAAGATATGCAAGCCATGTTTATATCCCTTGTTGTTCTCCTTCTTAATGCAAATTGTGGGTTATCAACTTGTGCTCACTTGGACAACACAAGAATTTCAAAGTGTGGTTTTTTAATAATGAGAATTAGCTCTCATTATATAGACATTCTGAATTTCAATTAGGATTCCCTGATTGAGGAGATGACTAAAATTGATCGAAGAGTCATTTGGATTTTATTAAAGAGATGAACTCAATTGATTGGAAAGTGAAGTGAATAAATTAATTTGTTAACTCATTTGATTGTGAGTGAATGATTTTGATTAGACTATGGGTTGAATTGATTGAAGAGTCAACTGGATTTGATTGAATATTTGAACTCAATTGATTAGAGAGTGAAGTGAATAGATTGACTTGCCAGGTGAATAGATTGATTTTTTAGGGGAATAGATTTATTTGTTAACTCATTTGATTGTGATTGAACTGATTTTGATTAAACAATAGTTTGAATTGGTTGAAGAGATGACTAACTAGATTGATTAGTTATAAAAGGTGATTGAATAGCCAGACCAAGACTTAGTGTTTGTGAAATGAAAATAGTAAGAGAAAGGAAATGAACGTAATCCAAGAGAGATATGTGAAAAATAATTTGTTACCATGAGAAAAACATGAACTAGGAACAAGCACCCAAAAGCCAAAACAAGGAGACAAGAAGATTTTGAAAGGGAAAAGAAAAGAAAAACCCCTTGTGATATTATGAAGATGACAAAGCCACAGAGAGAGAGAGAGAGAGAGTTTACAATAACCCATAGAGTAGAAATGAGAGAAGAGACCATCTCTTTTATAGAGATGAGGAGAGGAGTTACCAAGTAACTCACCAATATATGAATGCAAACATTCATAATAGGTGTGTGTGCAAAGTGTCAAGATCCTCTTAAGGAGGATTATATAATTTCCTTATTTAAGGAATTACAAAATATGACATGTCCTCCCACTTGGACTAGAGGAAAAAATACATGTAGGGATTCCATAGGAATCTCCTAATTAAATAAATAAATACAATAAAAGATTAAATATTCTAACACCCTCCCCTTATTCTTTACTTGAGGATTTTACATCAATGGGAATGAAACCCAAGTTTTACAATGAATTTGAACTACATCTTTACAATAGATTTTGATTGTATTCAATTGGAGCTAAATCCAAGTCTTCAAGTAGTCTCCTTTAACCATGGTTATAATTGGTACTTAATATTGGATAGAGCTAAGAGAATTGAATTGTGCCTTTGGAAGGGTCCATGATATATCACCTGAATCAAAGAATAGAAAAACCACAAGTATATTTCTCATTGTTGGGAGCTATCCCTCATACAAATCAGTATACCTTTGAAAATAAACTCATAATGTGTATCATAAAATAATTCAACTTTAAGGAATATTTGAAAACTTAAAAATGATATTAATGAGGGTTAGAGATGAATCCATAATCAATCACTAAAAGTGCAATGAAGCTAACATGAGATCAAGAAAAATCATATTATAAAAATTCCAAAGGAACAAACGGAGGAACCATAAAACAATATCCAAGCTCTCATCTCAAAACAAAAAATACTAATGCACAAATGATGATAGACAAGGCTAACTAATGAAATCTGCATCAAAATTGGATATAGACAGTCCACTAATGAGTCATCCACTGCAAGTGAATGAGTAGCTAATCCACAACATGCATGACTCACGATCTAAGCAATGAAGAATGCAAACTCATCATCACATTAGTAAATTGCAAAGAGATATGAGAGAGAATAATCCATAATCCAATAGAACATGTGACTGAAACACCAAATCAACCTATGATCTGATTTACCAAACATGTCTACAATCATGAAATAGAATCAAATAACCATAAATGAGATAAGAGATTTAAACCAATATAATGAGAAACTTTAACAATTTGAGCTTTACTACCTCTCCATTTGAATGAATATTAATTTGGATAGATCATACTTAATATCAAGAGATGTTCATTCAAGATTGAAAAAATACTAATGAAATATGCTATATTATAATTTGTTCTAAGGATTATGAGTGTTAAAACAACATATTGACTTGCAAAATATGAGAAATCAAACAAGTTTCAAGAAGGAATTCAAGAACATCATCCTCATTATGAGGAAAAAAGATCAAGATGATAAATATCAAAACAAGTAAGTGTGTACCAATCAATGGATGGAGGGAAACTCCATGGGTCCCAATGAAAGATAAGGTAACTAGGATCCAGATAAACTGAAGATCCTGTATAGTTAACCTTGAAAATTGGCACCTTACACAACTTACCAAAAAGTAAATGCAACAATGTGCATACAAATAGATGGTATGAAAACCATAAAAATGCATATAAATAGATGGTATAAAACCATACTAATATTGATATCAATTAATGCTAATCAATAAAACCAATTATGGTACTCATGAAGGCAATATCGTTAGGTGACTCACAATACTTGAACAAACTAAAATAAGCAATGACATAGTTTGCATCTGATAGCACATATTCTATAAAAAAATGGATATAAAGTTAACATAGTTGAAAAAAACACAAACAAAAAGATAGTTGAAAGGAAAGAAATTACTCCCTTTGAAAATAATTTCAGTTTCACGCTAAGGGGAAGTAACATTGGAACCCGATGTTGAATTTGAAACATCTAACATGTTAGAAACATTATAATGAACTGTAAAAGCATGACGAGGTTGATTACCATTATTCTTCTTATAATGAGATTTTTGATTATTTTGATTCATAGGTTTCTTACCATTTTGATTTTTAAAGCAATTGTTAGTCACATAACCATCTTTCCCATAATAAGTGCAATGGGGTTTTTTATTTGAATTATTCTTTTGATGACGATGGTGATTATTTTGATTATTGTCATAATTATCATTATGATTATTATTATTGTGACTATTTGATCTAAAATGAGTTTGATTCTAATTTTTAGAGACAAAAGCATGTTCATTAGACTTTAGAGTTCCAAATTGAATCAACTTTGCTTCCTCTCGACGCAATAAAGTTTGAAAAATAATATAGGTTAATTGAGAAGGTAGAGTGGGAAGAGCAAGTTGAGAATGCACATTAGTGATGAATTGTTGAAACTGTCTAGGAAGACATTTCTTTAAAATGATATGGATTAAATGAAGATTAGTTAGAGTTATTCCTAAACCATGCAATGGACTTTGAATATAATCAAACTTAAGGAAAATTTCATCCATAGTTTTAAATTCGGTATACTTGAGATCCTCCAATTGATCTTGGAGTTGAATCTTTTTAGATTCATTCAGACTATCATAGGTGTTTTTCAGAATAGCCCATGTTGCATGTGCTTCAGTACAATTTGAAATTAAAATGTATAAATCAAGACTTAAAGAAATGCCAATTAGGCCAAGTGCCTCCTCATTTTTAACATTCCAAGCATCAACACCGGCTTGAGGAGTAGTAGCAAATGGTGCAGAAGCACGATTAGTGGCAATGTCTAACATATATTTAAAACAAAAGATAAATGATATATGCATTTTCCAAGCACGGTAATTAGTAATATTTAACTTAATTTCAAGAATAAGCGTAATCATGATTTAAACAAGTGAAAAAAAATTAAATACGTAATATTATACAAGATCACCTCGGAAACAGTATTAAGCAACCTTCAAACAATCCTAAAATGAAATTTAACTTAATGTTACAAACGTTTAAGTGATTAAATATTGATGTTAAAAAAAACTTAATTTTTGTTAAAGTTTTAATTTAAAATCTTTTAAAAAAAAATTGTATTAAAATAATTTTTAAAAAATAAGTAAAACGGATAAGAACAAGAGGAAATGAAATGATTAAACTATTAGAAAAGAAATAACAAGATAAGTAACACAATTTTGATTTTAGAATTGCATAAACAACGTATCAAATTAGTGAGAAGATTGAATGATTAACAACAATAATAACTATAAACAATGAATAACTAATTTAAATAAAAGGTTAAACGTTTTGAAAAGAGTTAAAGAGAATTCAAATGTATGCTAAATTAAGATAAGTGATAGTGTTGAAGAGATAATGATACTAGAGTCTGCAAATGTAAGTTACTAATGATAAAAAAATTGCAATATTTTAAACAAATGAAAATGTTGTACAAGGCAGGGATTCTCTCAGTTTCTGCGGAAACCCAATGGCTAGTAGGCTACAGAAGGGAGGGGAGAAAAGATGATTAAAAAATAAGGGAAATCTATGAAGGAGGAGCAACCTTTCAGGGTGATGAAGGAGGGAGAGAAACTAATAAGAAGCTGCAAAGACAACCTAGTGGCTGTGTAGGCAGAGGAGTCGGTTGCATAGGCATAGAAGAATATTTGTGAAGGAAGTGGGGATTAGGGAGCAGTGAACAAGGAGGGTTAAATGATTTTTTTTTTAAATCAGAGAAAGAGTAGCCTTGCTACGAGGTAGGAACATCCTTGCACGAGGGAGGGGGGATAGAAGCTCTGCTGCATGAGGAGAGGGAAGAAAATTACGCAGGAAGGGGGGTAGAGAGAGCAACGAAGGAAGGAAGAAGTTGCGAAGAAAAAAAAGAGATAAGGGATAGAACCTGTGAAAGGAGGTAAGCAGCAACTGCAAAAGGCTAAAAAGCTGCGTAGGGAGAATGGAGCGAAGCTACATGCGAAAGAATGGAGGTAGCTGAGAATGATAGCCTATGAAATAATTAAAATATAGATAAGCTACAACACAAAGAGGACAAGGATGTGAAGAAAAGAAAGCAGAAAGAGGATAATATTTAAAATGAGTTTGATTAATGTTAGATAAAATATGAATTAAAAAAACTAGAGCAAGCTACCAAACAAAAAAATAACAGAGATTTAAGAAGAACATCATATATTAAAACCTGCAAGAAAACTATTAATGAAAATAGTGATAAAAACAAAAAGAGAGGTGTTAATAAGTATATGAGTTCAAAAATTTGAAATTCCCACAGTTCAACGGCTATGGGAGCGTGCATGGTCATGTGCAGATGCAAACCCAGAAAACCTTCAAGAACCACCTGGGCTTGGCATATTCAGGAAAATCTCTACGCAAACATTACCGAAAACATAATGGTTTNGGAAGTGGTTTTTGAGAAACAAGAAGTTTTCAAAACCCTAGAAATCTCCCTCGTGCATCTCATAATCGCACAATACAGCTACAAAGATTTTCTAGAAATGGGCATAATAACAACTTCCCCCAACATGATTGGAAGCAACCGGATAGAGTTTTTGACTTTCAAAAGATCGAGCAGAAATTCTGGAGACCAAAGGCATCCAATACAATGCTAGATGCAGAAAATCAGGTATTTCCTAAGGTTGACCTAAGCTCTGTGAGGACAGTGCAGATTGATAATAAAGTGTGTAGTGAATCCATTAATTTTTTAGAAAAACATGCTTTTTTCTTAAAATGGACTGGAAAATGGCCATCTTTGAGTAAGGTTAGTGATTGGTGTGCTAAAATGTGGGGTAAAGCTTTTACTTTAAAAACCATGGTGAATGGATTCTATCTGATAACGACCCCAACACTAGTAGACAAAGAATGGGTTTTAAAGCATGGTCCATATCTTATAGATGGAAAAGGAATATACATTATTAATTGGACTAAAAACTTTGAACCAAAAAAAGAAAGAATAAAAGAAATACCACTTTGGATCCTCCTTCCCAATTTACCACATGAATATTGGGGTTTTGAAACCCTAAAAATACTAGGCAATCACATGGGCTCTTTCATTCGAGCGGAAGAATGGTTCATTGAAAGCAATTTCTCTACTTGCCCTAAAATTCTAATCATGTGGAAGGAGTCACATTCTCTACCTGATAATCTACTAATCACCTCAAAAAATGGGGTTTGGTCTCAAAAAGTGATAGTGGAAAAGGAGACTGAAACCATGAAAACTGATGAAGGAAGTAGTCGAGGAAAAGAGAATGAAGCAAACTTGATAAACAACAAGATCATTATGTGCACTGAAACCACACCACAAGACCATTTTAGTGAAATAGAACTCAGTAATAGCATAGTGGAGAAAATGGAGGAAAGACTGGAAAATTATAACTACTATATGGGGGAAAGAAACATTGAATTGATTAATGATCTTCTGAACAGTGAACACAGGAATATAGAGAGAAGTCAAGAACCTCTACATATGGATGTGACAAATCAGGGGTTATCCATGGACAAGGAAATAGGGTGACAATACTCAGGATAAATGAAATACAGGTGGATCAAAATCTGGGATCTAGGGATGAAAATGACACAGAGAACAAAATGCTAGGATGGAAAATAACAACAAATGCAGGGCAAAGTGATCAAATTACTTTAATATCCACATATCAAGGGCCCAATGAAGACCAAAATCTAGGAAAAGAAGCGCATGAAAATATAAGGGATGTATTTAAGAAAATGAGGTGTGAGATTTATAACACAGAACAAAGCCCAAGCGTCATACCAAAATGTATTATGATGGGAGGAGAGAAAATTGAGGAGGGACTTCTTGGCTATGGGGATCATAATGACAATGATAGTTTTAAGGACATACAGATTTCTCCTATTAGAAATATGGAAAAACCTTTTGAAACTATCAAGGACAGCAGTGGAAATCTTGAGGAGTCGAATGATGACTCCCCATGGGCACCTAAGGAGGAAGATGAAGATGTTTTTGGCATGGAAGAAACACTCAATGTTTTGGAGAAAAGAACCATTTCCCAAAAGGAATCAGTGAAAAGAAAACCATCTGTAGGGGAAAAAGTTAAAAGAGGGAGAAAGTCAAATAAGGCAAGGTTAACTTTGGCAGGGTGCGCAGCAAACCAATGCAAATTGCTGACCTCAGGGATGGGATTTGCCCCTCCCCAAGAGCCATGAAAATCTTATCATGAAATATCAGGGGCTGCAATACCCCTGAGAAGGTTTGTTTGATCAAATGAGCTTTGGATCAAGCGAAGCCTGACATAATTATTTTACAAGAAACTAAGTTAAAAGGTGATGAGACATAGGTTTTTGCTAGAAAATTTGGTAGATGGCGATGTTGTTTTTTAGAGGTGAATGGTGCCTCTGGGGGAATTTGTGTTCTATGGATGGAAAACACGGTGGAAGTTTCAATTATTGAATGTTAAAGGTTGTGGATATGGATGGAAGTTAGAGCAAGGCATCTTCTAACTCGATTCCAAGCTTTAAATATTTATGGGCCAAATAATCCTACTCAAAATAGGGCACTCTGGTAGGAGATTGTTGCTATCTTAAATAGAAACCATGAGGAGATTTTTTTACTTGGTGGGGATTTTAATACCATATTAAATCCAACAGAGAAAAAAGGAGGAGTGGACTGGACAGGACAGAGTCAAAGGGACTTTTCTGCTTTTGTTACAGAAAATGGTCTGGTAGATTTGGAGCTAAGAAATGGGCAATACACATGGACAAATAGGAGTGTCTTTTTAAACATAACAGAGAAGCTGGATCATTTTATGCTAGCTGGAAATTGGGCAGCTACCAATTGGACCTGCTAGGTTGAGATTCTTCCCCTTACAGGATCTGATCATTATCCAATCAATTTGAGGATTTAGGAAGATAAAGTTCTAGAGCAAGCCCCTTTCAAATTTGAAGCGATGTGGTTGAGGCATAAAGATTTTAAGAACAAGGTGAAACACTAGTGGAACCATGCTCCACCAAGAAGAGGTAACAAGGCCTTTATCATTTCTAAAAAACTGCAAAATGTAAAAGAAGAAATGAAAGTATGGAATAGAGTGATTTTAAAGAATTTTTTTGTGGAAAAACAAACTTTAGAAAATAAGTTACAAGTGCTACATTCCAATATTATTGCTAATGGCATGAATGAGACAGATTTTGAAGAATAAATTAGCTTAAATAAACTTTATGAGGAAGTGTTAAATAGAGAAGAAACATACTGGAAACAAAAATCTAAGGAATTATGGTTGGCAGATGGAGATAAAAATACACTCTTCTTTCACAATTCTATCAAAGTCTGAAGATCTCATAACAAGATATTCTCAATCCAAAATAGAGATGGTGTAGTTTTACAAGAACCAGAGGAAATCATTCAAGAAGCCATTAGATATTTTCAAGACTTATTTACAGCAGATCTGGATATTCAGAGAACAGACTTGGATTTACAAAATATCATCCCTACTTGTGTAACATATGTCCAAAATGAAATGTTAAAAAAACCATGCACACACTTAGAAATCAAAAAGGCGGTTTTTGATCTAGGGGCCTAGAAAACACCAGGGCCTGATGGCTTCTCACCCATTTTCTTTCAACAATTATGGGAGTTGATTGGACATGAAGTATGGGAGGTGGTAGAAGAATCATGAGCTGGAGGTTTTCTCTTTTTAGACTTCAAAAACACCTTCATAACTATGATCCCAAAGAAAGAAGACTGTGTTTCCTTTGAAGATTATAGACCTATCTCCCTCTGTAAGACAATCTATAAGATCATTTCCAAGGTTATGTCGAATAGAATGAAAAATATTCTGCAAAATATAATATCTGAGGAGCAAAGTGGTTTTACCCCGGATAGATAAATTTATGAAGGGATTATAGTTGCCCACGAGATAATGCATACACTAGAACAGAATAAACTTGAAAAAATGATGGTTAAACTGGATATAAAGAAAGCCTATGACGTAGTCAATAGGAGTTTTATGATCAAAGTCTTAAGATGTTTTGGTTTTTGTGAAGAATGGATTAAATGGGTGGAGAGCTACATCACTACTCCCAGATTTTCAGTATTGGTCAATGGAAGCCCACAAGGATTTTTTAAATCCACTAAAGGAATACGCCAAGGAGATCCCATCTCTCCTTTCCTTTTTATCATTATGGCTGAAGTGCTAGGATGGTTAATAAGAAGGAAAATAAATCTTGGAGAATGTGATGACATGTAACTGATTGAATGTTTGATAATGTTAAGTTGAAGATGATGCAAGACATTAAATTAGTTAATGGTTTGTATTGTCATTGATGTCAACTTGATATCATCTGTATGGTCATATACATAATGCCAAAGACTTCAGAGAATCAATGGAACAGAGGTTATGCCTTCAGCAATGCATAAAAGTCAAGTACTCACTAAATGACAGACCACACTGGTAGAGTGCACACCATCGGTAAAGACAGAGATAAAGTCATAGTGATACCCGATGAGCAGAAGACAATGTTGCCCGACGAAGCAGAATCACAGGATGCCCGACGAGCTAAAAATAGTGTTGCCCGACGAGAAAGATCCAATGATGCCCGACGGATGGAGATCCTGAAGCTAACTCAAGTTGCACCGATGAAACTGGCAGTTGTCACCGGCGACGAACTGCAGAATTGACCGACAGAACAGAGAGATCAGAAAATGACAAAATATCTAGCTGGCAGAGCTTAAGGATAGACTTAACTGGTTGTTTTAAATTTTTTATTTGACCACCGTTAAGTAATTGATTTAAAGATGCTTTATATAGTTGGCAAGAAGATAACTACGAGATAAATCAGGAGTTAAAGCCATAAATCAATTTGGATGGATTGTTTTTCATGCCAAGATTCAAGAATCAAGAACCTAGAAGTAAGGGATATCATGTCTATATAAGAGACAAGCATAATTCATTTATGTATGCAATCAAATACACTGGGGAGTGAATTGATAGAAGATGCTAAAGAGAAACTGATGAAGGTTAAACTTCATGCAGTCCTGATCAATCAAGCTAAGGGAGAGCTAAAGAATTCTGTAGACACCGACACACAGTAAAGCACAGCATCACAAAGCAGAAAGAATGAAGAACAAAGGAATGGAATTGATACATTGATTAGAAAGGTATTGTACGTAAATAGATCTAGATATCTGCAATTCAAAATTGCATTAGAAATAGGTCATTGTGTTTCAGTTTAACCATTGAAGTATTAAGTCTCTTAACAGAGCAGGACTTAACAGTCTTTTGTAATTGAGGTATATCCTAACAGATTACCAGAAGGTTATACCTCACAAATTATCAGAAGGTTAACTCATGATAGTAGCATCGGTCTTACCTAAAGCCTATTGACAGTCTAAGAAGGAGGCTGATTCAAGGATGGTAGTAAGATTAGCATAAAGCCTATTGATAGTCTAGAGACTAATTCAAGGATGGTAG
>MU228458.1:145593-199835 GCA_018584345.1 Thuja plicata | reverse complement strand
CTAATACAAGGAGACAATAAGATTTTGAAAGGGGAAAAGCAAAGAAAAACCTCTTGAGAGAGAGAGAGAGAGAGAGAGAGAGAGAGAGAGAGAGAGAGCAGCTCATTTACAATAACTCATATAGTAGAAATGAGAGAGGGGAGCATCTCTTTTATAGAGATGAGGAGAGGAGTTACCGAGTAACTCACTAATCTATGAATGCCAACATCCATAATAGGTGTGTGTAAAGTGTCAAGATCCTCTCAAAGAGGATTATCTAATTTCCTTATTAAAGAAATTACAAAATATGGCATGTCCTCCCACTTGGACTAGAGGACAAAATACATGTAGGGATTCCATAGGAATCTCCTAATTAAATAAATAAATACAACGAAAGATTAAATATTCTAACAATTTGTTAGAATTAGAAGAATAAATTTAATTAAATAAATTGGAAAATTCATTTAATTGCACGTGTGAAATATAAATAAATAAATAAGATTTATTTATTTATGAGAGGAATACATTAGTACTTTAAATAAATTAACATTTATTTAATATTAGGATAAATTGATGAATTCATTGTAATTATTACATAAATGTAATAATAATAACAATGAAGAAGTATTAATTAAATAACATGATTTTTTAATTAATTGTGAAGACAAAGGATTAATTAGATAATAATAATTATTTAATTAATATATAGACGAATAAGTGATGAAAACTAGTTAGACATTTAATAATTAATTATTCGATTAAAATTACTTGATTATGGAATTAGGGGGAATTACGATTTTGAATTTAAAAATATTAGATTAACAGTAATTAATTAAAGAAAATATTATTTGATTAATTAACAGGAATATTAGTGAAAGTGTTCTGCATGAGCAATAAATCAGTTTTAGGTGTCTACAAGAAGAAATAAAATTTTCTAACCAAAGAAGTTGACGCGTATAGCATCAAACTCCCTTATAGAGTCAAAGGGGGAAACCTGCACAAAACATGTGTAAATAGGGAGAGCTTGAACCATTGACTTCAAATGAGTTAATCTGCTACTAAACGAAAGCCATCTACATGTCCAATGACTAACCCTCTTACAAAAAAATTCTATAATATCCTAGCAAAATTCTCTTAGTTGAGATCCCATACCTAGGGGAATCCCAAATACACTAGAGGAAGATACCCAATCTAAAATTTGGGAATCTAAGCAATCCTATTCTAAATAGATTAAGGAGTATTCAAGAAAAAAATAGAAGACTTTTCCTCGTTAATATTTTTCCTCGATGTAGCCAAATAAATGTCCAAGGTTCCCCTCAAATTAACAACTTCATTAATTTTGGCTCTGCCCATGAGAGCAATGCCATCAACAAACCAGAAATGAGAATAAAGAGGCATGTTATTGCCCCGACTCCATCCATCAATCAATCCTTGTCTAACCCTATCTTTGATAAATGTACGAAGCCCCTCTCCCATGATGATAAACAAATAAGGAGAGAGAGGATCCCCTTGTCAAAGACCCCTAGAAGCTTGAAACAACTTCAGAAGGATCTCCATTGACCAAACCTGAAAAGGAGGTGGAAGAGACACAACTCATGACCTAATCCACCCATTCTCCATGAAATCCAAGAGGCAAAAGAATTCTTTGTAAGAAGGCCCACTTAACTTTTCCATAAGCTTTTACCATGTTCAAATTGATAAACCTTTCCTTTTCTTTGGAAGTCGCCATAGAGTGAATGGTTTCCGCAACAATCTCTATCATGTCAAGAATTTATCTACCCATGAAAAAGTCACCCTGCTCATTAGAAATCAAATATTTAAGACACCTCTTTAGTCTCTCAATAGTAAATTTAGTGATTAAACCACATTAAAAGCTATATATCATTAATTGGCTGAACACATCAATCACATTTAAGAACTCTATATTCTCATCAAGGAGGGTGGAAAAATGATCAAGCCATACCCCCTCTTTTCTCTTCCAAATTGGAAACTGTAATGAAATATCTAGAAAAAACCCAAAGAAGAAAGGGTGCTAGAGAATGAACAAGTCTGCTATGAACCCAAAGTTGTGATTTACCCAATATATCAATAGGAACATAAACATTAGTGAAAAGACAAGCTTCAATTGGCTCCAAACTAGTGGCAACCATGGAAAGAGAGGACCAACTTGAAATCCACCTTTGAGGGACAACCCTTCTAGGATCTCAGAAGAAAACCAATATTCTTGAACTACCTTGGACACCTATGCAGTGGCATGCACCTTGAGACATGTTGTCACTCAGGATTGCACCTGCAATGCAAAGTTAAGAACCTTGCAATCTTGTTGAAACGTGGAAATGTTCACAACGATGGGTAATGCAATGTTGAGAATGAATCTCTGGATCAAAGATCGACTTCCTCCTTGGTACTCACCTAAACTAACTTTGGACGAGGAAAGAGATAGAAGGATGTGCATGTAAAAATGAATCCAACTCTAATGTGATACACCGAGTAATAAATTGCAGCTCCAATATTTCACCTGAAATGATCCTAAATACCAATGATTCACAAACCCAGAGAATTATGCGATACAAAAATGATTCTAACAAAAAGGTCCCTAAATCTACACACCTTAAAAGGAAAAATCAAAGTTTTACCAATTTTCAGCATAAAGATGTCGGACACAAACATAGACCTGCATACACATATATCAAATTTTGTATGAACAATAAAGGAATCTACTTAAATGAAGGCAAACACAACATTTAAGCATGAAGTCCACAGTACCGCAACACCAAATAATGAGAAGGAAACACTACATCTGTATAATCAATGATGAAAAATCTATGCACTACAATGTGTTCAATGCAATCCTCTAGAATTTGCAATGTGCAAAAAAAATTGGCTGAAAGAAAGAACCCCTATAATGAGCCCCCCAATATGCAAGATATAGACGCACACATATGAAAGGGTCAGATGCATGAGAAAACCCCTAAAAAATAGGTTGCAAACTCCAAGAAACACCAAGTGAACTGAATGAGAAACTCCTCCAAGACAAGTAGAACTAAAAGTCAACTCAAAATGCCCCCAAAATGCTCAAAACTCCTCCAAAAAGCATGCATAAACGTGGGGTCGAATATAGGCAAAATCCCTCCAAAGTAGGGATGCAACTACAAGAAACTGAAGTCAAACAACTCCAAAAGGCCTACAAAGTGATGTAGAACTAAAAAATCAATTTAACTGTATCTCCAACTATCCCACGAAGTGAAGAAGAGTCCCCTCTATGTGTTGTCAACATAAAACAACCTCCAACCACTATAAAATGCACCCCTGGTCTCAAAAAACTCCTAAAAGATAGCTCCTCCCTCTATCAAAAGTCAAACTACAAGTCAAAAAATAAAAACTCCCTCGTGCAAGAAAATCAAAAGAACTCCCCCTTTATAGTCATGCAGGGTATATCCATAATCTTCACATGGTTTTTATTTTAATAGTTATTGTATGACTCATAGATATATTGTACAATAATTATTAAATTACAATACAATATCCATGTAAGAATAAACAAATACAATAGTAAACCTTAAATTAATATTTATTAAGTAAATAAAATAAACAATTTAATAATTATTAATCTTAATTGATAATTATTAAGTTATATATTTAATTTACAAATTTTATATTAATCTAAGGTTTATTATTGCATCTATCTGCTCCTCTTCTCTTTGACCCGCAGGGTATTAGACTCAAAGTATTTACCGATCATAAAGAAACTAAGGCATAAATGCCTCCCTTTCACTCGATGGTTTTAGGGTATCTTGAACCCTAAACAATTTCAATGCCCTAATTTTATTTTCATTGTCACTTTTTTCAAATCTCTCTTCTCTGAGTTGTCATGGTGCCACCAATGGCTAGGGTTTTCTGGAAGAGATTGGAGAATTTCTGAGCTTTTGAATTGCATATTTGGACTGTTGTAATAAGTATGCTCTCTGTTTTACCTGGGCCCCGTCATTCTAAAGGAAATAATGAGAAATACATCACATTTTTCTAGTATTTTAAATGTGCTTTCTACCTCTGGGTTTTGTGACTTCTTTCAAAATAAGTTATGATAACCAATAGAACCCGACATTTATGCTCTGGATACGCTTTTTTACAAAAATATTAATCCACAAAATATAAGGCAAAAAGCCATTAGAGTAGAAACCCTAAAAACACCTATCATCTAACTTTACACTTTGCTTTTCTCTCTACCTAGAACTCTACCCACGACACCACAGTAGGGTTTTGATAAGACTTTCATGAAATCCTGGAAGAAGTTCGAAGCTTTTCCTTTCTATACTTGCAGATTTTGCTTATCAAACATAGGTGTGGCATTATAGTTCCATTGTTGAGGCCTCATGAATTTAAAGGATTTTCTGTGTTTGATTTTCTTATCAAATTTTTTGGACTATACATTCTTGCTCAAAACCCTCGGTTTGGTTTTGCCTTTGTCCAAAGAATGAATTCTACTCCATAACTTTGTCATTTGCAAACTTGGGTATCATGCTTTATGACCTTAAACAAGTGTTCCGGGCTTTTCTTAGTTTCTATGAATTCTTGAGTGCCTGGAGGACTATACCTTCCTAGATGCAACTTTATGACAACGACTTTAACATTAAAATCCTATGTTCCCTTGGTGCAAACATGGCTCCATTCTTGTATATTTGTGTACTAGAACAAGGAATTTCTTGTAATTGTTCACTTCATTTATTGAAACTCTGTATTTTCCTCTTTATCCACGAGGCCACACTTTATTTTGTTTGTCTCTCCTGTAATAGTGACTTGCACCAAAGAAACCCTAGGTCTTTTTTTGAAACTTCAAAGTAACTAAAAAAAAAGGGAAAATAAATATTTTCCTCTGTTATTTTGTATTTTTCCTACTGTTGATGACACAAAGGCATATCAATATTAGAGAGTTTTATTTCTCTATTTTTTCAACACGATTTTGGGTACTTTGACATCATTGTATTATCTAAAACTTCATGTTCTGACTTATAAAAGATTACTGTCACCTATTTTATTGTTGATAGATGTTGATGCATTTAGTAAATACATAACTTCACATCATTATCCTGAGCTCTTTGTGGCATATGTAGCCCTGTTTTGATGTTCACAACACCCTTGAAATTGTGTCTTATAAATATGATCAAAGTCTTTATATTAGTGCATAAAATTGAGGCCAACTTTTACTCTTACAGGCATTGCCTGAGCTGTCATTTGATTTCTCCCTATGGCATGACATCATCTTTGTCTATGTGACCTTTCCCTAATTTGGTGCCATGACCCTTTGAATGTACCATTTATGTCATCCTTGATTTATTGAACAATATGATTGTTCTTCTTCGTGTGATCCCCATGCTCTTTTCTCTTTATATGTTAATACATTATTCTCTAGTCATCTTACTTGCACTATGTCAAATGGTTACCATGCTTGAATCCCCAATGTTCTAATAGTTATAATTCTGCAAGTACTCTTGTTCAGTGGCATAATATGGATGCCTTTAAGAGGAGTTTTTCTAAACACACTTTGAACCCTACACGAAGCTCCTTGGACTGTGCAATATCCTCTATCACCTGAATGTATAAACATGATTGTAGATGCATCTTATTGCTCCATAATATGTATCCAGGTTGTAGCTTCTTGGTCGTACTTTTCTCCACACTACATTTACACTTGCTTGCTCATGTTGACTTGCTACTATAATATCATGAATTCTGATTTGTTCCAACTTATTGCATATAAATACAAATTTAATAGTTGTGTAACTTCATTACATCTTCAACAACCTTTTGACACTTTAACCTTTAGAGTTATAGACATAGCTGATAAATCAACAATTATTCCAAAGAATAAGTCTCTAAGTTTTAATAAGATGACAAAGTCTACATAAAACTCCTTGCATGATCCTCGTAGCTGCAAATCAAATGTCTTTTTATTTTGATGAGGTGATTGTGAGGTATAAACATTGTGCTTACTCTTCATAACATATATTATGTTCCTTACCATGTTCTATAGTTGTATTGATACCCTTATTAACAACTGTCCTTTACAAATCTCTGTAATATTGAATATTTACCTCTCCTCTCTCATCTAAATGTTTCTATGCAACCTCAAGGGAATAAGACAAAATCAATACATCGCTCTTGTCGTGATAGTCAACATGCCTTTACTACACATTGTTGATACATGGTCGCCCTTGTAGCTGTCTTTATTGCTCTACATTCTAGATTTTTTGTGATAGTGGCTTTATCATTACATTACCACATTGATTCCCTATAGAAGTAAGGTTGTTCCTTTTCACTGTGTTACACTATACCTTGGTGTTTTAGCATTGTTCTAAATGTCATTGATATGAAACTAAATTACCAACTTAGCAACATTTGTACTTTGCCTTGTGCATGAATTTGATCCTTTGTTGTGATGCTTTGACATATATGTTGTTACAACTTTCATCACCTTCAAATCTGCTTTTCCTTTTACTGTCTAGATGCATTATAGACTATCTTTTTGTTCCTATTGTTAATGTACAGTTTGTTCTTGAGTTATTGTTGTCAATTCTTGTCTTCCTGATTAGTTTGTACACATGGAGCACTTACTGTTCTAGTAATGCAACAATTAGGGCTTGTTATTGCTCCATGCTATTGCCCTTACCTTCATGATGGTTGTCCATATTACTTTGTTGTACGCACTTAGACCAAAAAGGTTTCATAATTGGAATGATATGTCCCTTTAATTGGAAGCTAAAAGGTTTCATATCCTTGAGGATGCGTCCCCTTGATAACTTATTGTCTTCATTTCCTGCACCCACGCATAACACAAACTCATTAAGACAAACATGTTATCATGAATGTGTCCTTTTCTCCTCTTTTTCATAGCATGTGACTGAAATATGCATGCATAGCAGTTAGTTTATAAAGATAGGATTTAGGTTCTCCATTACTCAGTCTGTAGACTGACATCATTTTTTTCTATTCTCCCAGGTGCACCGAGGACATGGGACCACCTCAGCAACCAACATCTTCAAGCACAACCATTCACAATCTGCCATAACAACAGGCAATGACGGATCTCAACCCCCTCTCTATTCTTGACTTCTATATATGTATATTTCTTTTACACTGTTTTAGGAGCTTTCCCACGACTTATGTGGGATCCATTTATGTTTCATGTATTGTACTTTCTCTTTTGTATAAAATAACTCAAAATATGCAAATATATGTATATCTCACTTGTAAAATACATTTGCACATTAATGAAATGTTCTCTTTTTATGCATTTTTACTTTTAGTATGACATTTAATCTGAAGCTCAAAAATTTTAAAATGTACCTTTCACCTTTAGCGGCACAAGCTATCCAAGCTTTGCCAATACGAGTTGGATGCAAAAAATTGGTAACAAGACCAAATGCTAGAAGTTTTATTCACCATAGCTTCAACTGCTAACTTAGTTCCTTGAATAAAGACAATATCAGGGAAATGAGGAGCATTCAAATCCCAAATAGCCTTTTGTTTAGGGGTGTTATTCAACTCTCTTACATTCCATGATAAAATAATCATTTATGGGGTTGGGAGAAGTGGGAATCAATGGTTTTCATGGATCATGATTCAACTAATATATCCCCAATGATCTTGACCTTCTCTTGATCTATCTTTCATCCACTCCTCGAAGATTTGTCTAAAGGCCCCTTCTTAAGGGGTTTCTATTGTAGGCCTAAAGAAATACAAGCTTTGTTTCTCTTCCCAGAATCTAAGGCCACCTTAGATGGGGGAGGATCTGAAGCCATCACAACTGTACCATTTGGAAAGACCTGAGACCCATTTAAATATTTGACATCCAGAACCCGAGAAAGCAAATCTATAAGCATCTTCTCATCTTGCCAATCCACTATAGATAAAGTTTGATCCTTCTTTCTATCTTCAACTGATACTACTCCATGTGGCTTAGCCTTAGAAGACAACTCAACTAGAATACCTTCCTATTGGACCAAGTCATCGAAAACATCAAACCTGCTAAAAGTTCCATCATTTTGTCTATCCATTCAAGTTCTCTTTTGTCCTCTACCCTTACTGTGGGGCTTTACAAGAATAAATCCCTCCTTATCAGCATGCCCTTCAGACAGAGGGGTCTTCCCCTTATCCTCCCTAGGAGAAGAGTGAAGAGGTCCAAAAGTTGTCGAGGGGGATGACTTATTTACGGGGCATCTTTGCTCTAAATGACCATATTCATGACATATTCTTCATCTAAATGACAGATTCTCATAATCTAGCTATTGAATCTAGGAAGAGGATACCATACAAATTTCCATAGAGTCTGGTAATGGGTAATTTAAATCAACTTCTACACAAATTCACACATAAAAAAATACCTTTCAATCTCGAGTTTACGTAGTTGAACGCATAAGTTTTCCAAGAAACAATGCGATTGAGTGAAGGATGTCATCCCTCCAGAACTCCAGTAGAAGCCTCAACAACTAGACCCTCATAGACATTATTGAGGGGAGCTCCTTAGCAGAGTTGAAGCCTACATGCCAAGGTTTGATAAAAAACCTTACTTGATTAAAGAAATAAGGGCCCCCTTCAAAAGCCTTGTTTCTATTTGTCATGCAAGAAAAAAACACAAGAAAATGATTATTAGCTGCCAACAATATCTCCATGTCTCCTTTCAGATTCCAAACCCAACACACCCATGATTCCAAAACTAGTAATGAAAATCGAAGGCCCATAAATTTGCATATGAGGGCATGGTTGCACCTATATGAAACATCATCTAAAACTTGTTTAGGTTGAATAACCAGAACAATGCATTCATGGCACCTCTCGAGACAACCATTCACCTTCTTGATTCAAAAAGTCCCTTTTCGAACAAGAAACCCCTTCCCTAGTTTGAGACTTGCTTAAGTGTGCCATTACACTTGCATGCGTTGAAGAAGACACATTTGCCATCTCCAAATCACAAGAGATCTCCTAGGTTGGGATACACCCTAATTCTCCATAAGAAAAACCCCAAAAACAAGTACCCATGGCACCCACTTTCGCAATCCCCAAACACCAAGTTGGTCATAGAGGATTATCCCCCGTGAATAACAACGAACTAATCATGAAAAATTGCCAACACAATCCCCTTGCACAACACTACCCTGCAAACCCAACACCTTTCATCATCTGCAAAAACCCCTCCTCCACATGCAAACTCACCGCAAAAAGAAAAGGGACCCCATTCCCCAAACCTCTAGCCCCGCCCATCTAACATAATCCCTTGCCTATAGTTTCCTTGACAACAACTAATAATATATGCTTATTGTCTATATAAAGACTTGAAGTGTGTGTGTGTATTTCATTCATATATATATATGAAATGCACCCACAATCTTTGAAGTTTGCCACCCCTTCATGCCACCCTTTGAGACAAGAAAAATTATATGGGCCAAATACAATATATGGGTGTTAAAGATTGGTGGTGCACAAGGAGTTAGGAAGATTCACATGAATTTACCGACAATAACGAGCCGCGCTTTGCGATCTTTAAACGCGTCATGACATCTGGTAAAAGCATAAAGCTGCGCTGAGGCCCTACAATCAATTTTGACTCCTGCTGCCTTAAGATTCTGGTCACGTGCAGTAGCCCTCTAACAGCTCCGGCGGAATTGGAATTTGTGGGACCTTGGTCACATGCGACTCAACTTGCCCGGTAATAGAAAGGCGCACGAATTCAAATAAAGATATTTTTCCCAGTCTTACTTCACACTTGACTGGTGTGTGCCAAGGGAGGTTGAATACGAGAAGCTACGCTGCTGTTCCCGCTCTTGCTGCTGCACTGGTAATGGTAAGCACAAGGACTCTGAACGTTTTCTCCTAAAATTGCAAAGTATTTGTTGGTCCTCAAAATTGTTGTTAGGGTTTGCTTAAAACCGAAAATCATGCAAAAAAAATAAAAAATCTAGGGTTTTACAGATTTACGTTTCTGTTCACTCGTATTGATAATGTCGATAAACTGCGGACCGGTTGTTCCTGTGCATCACCGAAATTTGAATTTGAAAAGAAAATTGCGCCTCCGTTGTACGAGTCGTCTTATCTTATTGCACAGACTGTCCTTCTAGGGTTTGAGCTTGAACTTGAAGTTGGACTACGCTCTTACAAGTGCTCCACATTATTATTACTGGCTTTTTGTAAATTACTTTTCTCTTCTCTTAAGCTCACTGTTCATTTTTGAAAAAATGCTCCGTGTTTCCCTGTTGATTATTGGCTTTTGTCGTTTAATGCCTGCAGCTCAAGATTTATGCTTCTGGGTTGTGTAATTTTGTCGTGATAACATGCTGGGAGTTTGAGTTTTTCTTAAAGTCTTTAATAATCTTAGTTTAAGATTATTAAAATTTTATAATTAGTTCACGGGAAGTTATGATGATATTGCTAGCTGCATGGCCTAGGACCTAGTGCCATGATTTGCACAGCTTTTTTTTTTCACAGGAATCAGATAATCTACCTGATAAAAAGAGAAAACATAGTATTGAAAACTGCCTAATATTTTTTGGTTTCTCCGAATTCTGGCTAAATTTTTTTGAGTTACTTGTTACATTGACCTTTTTCCTCATGTTACATACTTCCAAAAGGGGATATTTTTATTTTATTTTTACCACCATGGGTCCCCAAAAAAATTACGTGGATTTTCTAATGTCTATGCCACCATGCTTGATTATGCCCAGTCTGATCAATGGCAAAATTTCTGAAAAAGTTTGTCAATCCAAAGGAATGTGATTCTAGTGATAATACTTGAAAATACAAATTGATAATGTTTTAGAATGATATCAAAAATTGAGAATGGATAGAAAGGTGAATATTAAGCATTGATGATTGTGGAAGTAACTTCTTAATGGGATGGATATATGAAAACTGGGACTCAAAATTAGCCATCAAGCAGGTCTTGGCTTTCTTCGTCAAGTTTCCCCTTAAAACCTTGTAGTTCACTTGTTTGATAATCAAGTTGTGGTTAACATGAATGCTGTTAAATTGAGTGGCAAGTTCTAAATTATTGTAAGAGTCTGCATTACATTATTCATAGAACATGGCAGTTTGAGATGGGCACAAAAAAACTGTCAATTCTCCAGTGAGAGTGACTTCTTTCATGGAATGCATAAAGTCAACATTGCCTCAGTTCCTTTAAACTTGATTAATTTGATTCTTTACTTTGGAAATTAATATCTATTGCTTCATAAATTTCCATACACTCCTTTATATGTATGCTATAATTTTCTTGTAAACATGCTTTTGAAATTTCTGTAATTGAGGCTGTATTCATTAAGATGTTCTTCGACTTTGTTTGTGATACTTGTACTTGGATTAAACCTCATGGAAGTTGCATAGAGGCCATCCATGGTTTTAGTCTCACTGTTTCTATTCAATTAAAAAGTGTTACGGTTGAAACAGGAAGTTGTGGCATGGAAAGAAATCTGCACTGTTTTCCGTTTGTCACTGGTCAATGCAAGTACATCTTTTTTGTGATCTTGCATGCTACTGAAGCATGTGTGACTTGTTTTTTTCCATGTTCCTTTTTCACCTAAACAAATATTATACAGAAGGCATGGGATTTAAACATGCAATTTATAGAAAAAAACTGGTTTATTTATTCTTGGCAGACGCATTTTTTTTCAAAACCAAATTTGGCAAATGCATGGGAAAAAACTCAGTAAAATTTCCCAACATTGAAAAAGAGACAATTTTGTAAAATAATCTTTAAAAGCATGCATAAAACTGAATTTACAAATATCATAATTAGTTTTTCTTTCATTTATGGATCAAAAACCAAGTGCAATTCACATCATATGGTCATATGGTTATTAATTACATATTCATATTAACATATTACAAATTTCATCTGGAAAGGATGGCCTTGCTGCTGTGTTTTTTGGCAAGTTTCTCACTTATGCTATTCTTCATGCGCTGCACTTGCTGAGTCTTTAATCTATGCTTAAAGTGACATAGCTCGAGATCTCTACAATTGAATGTTTTGCAATAAAAGATATTCATGCTGACTACTGCAAAGAAAGAAATTTTAGCTGTTTTATCCTTAGATGCCTCTTTAGAGTGATGTACAAGTGGCAAATTTTGTATCACAACATGTTAATAGTTCTTTCTTTGAAATGTGGCACAAGGCCAATGGCAGGCGCCAAAATTTGAACTTCAAAATTTTTAATTTGATAATCATATTTTAAATTGATTCTATTTTTATTTTATTTGTTTATATTAATAATAAATATATTAGTATCAAGTGAGTGTTGATGAACACCTTTGTGGGGAAGGCGAGGAACTATAGTTTCATTTGCTGATGAGCTACATATCACTTTTTGAATCTTGATATAAATCATATCTGAGATTGAAATTTAAATTTAGAAATACAATACTCATCCATTATATATATATATGCATACAAAGTTTTAAGGGTTTATTATTTAATTTGAAATTTTAAAATTCAGAAAATGCATATCATATCACTCTTAAATCTTGTTATAAATTATATCATTTGTATTACAAGGTATTTAAATTTAAATTTACAAATTCAAATGGTCATCAATTATATGCATATACATTTTTAACGGTCTAATTGTTAATTTGGAATTCTAGAATTCAGAAAATTAAAAATACTTATTTATTATTTATTTTATTCTATATCTATAGATTAAGTTATTTGATGAGTTTTTTGGGATCTGGTATTGGTTTCCAGCCCATTAGGCTACCAAGAGAAACATACTTCAAAGCATACTCAAAATATATATACAAGCTTGTGCCTGTTGTACCCCATCAAGGGTTGTCGGTACATATTTTGAGTATGCTTTGAAGTATGTTTTTATAATATATTTATATTGTTATTAACATATTACTTTTTATAGTTATTTTTATATTTTATATAATTGTTCAAACAAACCTTGGGCAGAAAAGATTTGCGAATGGGCAACCAAACCCAAACTGGCAGCATATAATTCTGCTCAAGTTTTTCAAGCAATAGAAATGATTAAATCTAAATTTTCAAATACAAATGCTCATCAATTATGTGCATATAAATTCTAAGGGCTTATTTGTTAATTTCAAATTTTAACATTCAGAGAATTTTAAAATAGGTATCATATCACTCTTAAATCTTGATATAAATTGTTTGGGATGGATTACAAAGTATTTGAATTTGAATTTAGAAAGGCAAATGCCCATCAATTATCTGCATATAAATTCTTAACGGCCTAATTGATAATTTGAAATTTTAGAATTCAGAAAATTATAAATTATTCATTTATTCTTTAATTTAATCTATATTTATAGATTAAGTCATTTGATAACTTTCTTTTTTGAATCTGGTATGGTTTCCAGCACATTAAGCTAACAAGAGAAACATACTTCAAAGCATTATTAAAAGCATGTATCAACAACCCATGATGGGGCACAACAGGCGTATGTTAGTATATGTTATCTATATTTGTATTTATTTATTTCTAATATATTTATATTGTTATTGACATATTACGTTTTATGATTATTTTTACATTTTGTATAATTGTACAATTAAACCTTGGGGAGAAAAGATTTGCGAACCCAAACCCGAACTGGCAGCATAGAATTTTGCATAAATTTCTCAAACAAGAAATTGTTATCAACAAATAGAAATGAATTAAATTTAAAATTTCAAATACAAATTTTTCAATTGTTTATTTCTTAATTTGAAATTTCAAAATTCAGAAATACATATTATATCACTCTTAAATCTTGTTATAAATCATGTCGGATGTATTACAAATATTTATATTTAAATTTAGAAATACAAATGCACATCAACTATGTGCATATATTTTTTAATTGTCTAATTGTCAATTATGAAATTTTAGAATTCAGAAAATTATAAATTATTCATTTATTGCATAATTACTTCTATATTTATAGATTAAGTCATTCAAGATTTTTTTCGGAATCTGTTATTGATTCCGAACACATTAAGCTAACATGAGAAACATACTTCAAAGCATACTAAAAGCATGAATCAACAACCCATGCTGGGGCACAACAGGCATAAGCTAGCATATATTATCTATATTTATATTTATTTGTTTTTATTATATTTATATTGTTATTAACATATTACTTTTTCTGATTATTTTTTTTATTTTGTATAATTGTACAACCAAACCTTGGGGAGAAAAGATTTGGAAACTGGCAACCCAAACACGAACTGGTAGCATAGCATTTTACTAAAATTTTTAAACAATAAATGGTCATCAACAAATAGAAACAAACTGAGGGGCATGGAGGTCGAGTTTGGCCTCCAGACTAGGGCAACATTTCATTTCCCAATTCACTAGCTCGAAAACCTTCCTAACTATCGCCATTAATTTTGATAATGACTTGCTATATTTTTGGCCTATTGGTTTCTTGACAGCCACGTGTATGAGAAATAAAGGAGAAGCTAGAAGCTATGTTTTGAGCTTCTTTAAGGATGTGTCTTAGGTGTCAATTTGTCAGTTTGTTTCTTCATTGCTCCAATAACCAGGATTGCACTCCCTTTCATCTCCAGCATGCCTACTTTAAATCCTCAAGGTGATTCATAGATCAGCAAATAGCTTCGATTTAATTAAAAGTTACTATTGGCGTGTGCACAGCATAGGCATTTATCAAGGATGATGATTTTTGCATGTGTTAATTTTGTGCATAAAACTTTTATTTTAAGTCGTTTTAATATTTTATGTTTGAAAGACTAAAGTTTATTCCATCTCTAGCCAATTGTCAATAAACTCAAAAGTATTGATGCATTTCATAGAAATTTAGTAAACAAGTTGAATTTCATATTTTTTATTTTATAAACTAGAACAGTATCTGAGGGGGACAACATTCAAGCTGAATCGTACATCTGTTAGGAAATAAAGGGTCAAATTTTGATTGCAAAATCCTTTTACTGAAAAGTAAAGGTAAAATTTTGGATTTGTATGCATAAGGTCAGGAATTAATGCTATTGTTTCTACCATCTAACATTGAATTGCGACTTTCTCTTACAGATCAAGGAGAGGAATGTTGGTGTAATTCACTAATGTACTTCTGCGAGCAACTTCCCTGCCTCAAAAACGAAAACATTCATTGCTGTAGTGCTTATTTATTTGTGCTCTGTAAAAAATTGCCCTTTGGGTTTACTCATAGCTTGCCAATATCTATACATTAAGTGAATCATTTCATAGGAAAGGATGAAGACCAAGTCAAGGAAGTCTTCCTCAAGAATTAGTAGCAGAGACCAAGTATGCCTCAGTTCTAACAGGAGACGTAAAAAATTTCATCACGATCTTCAGGCAAAGGATAGAAAAGTTGCCGAATTGATAACATCTACACGGAAGCGTAGAATTGGTAAGCAATATTCCTGTATAGTCACTATATAATCGCTTTGTTTAGATTCTTTGTTCTTATGCATCTACTAGATATAAGGTCAAGAAGGGGGATTCACGAGTGGTATATTTAAAAAATAAATCTGAATGCTTCTGATCTGAAGAATAACACTTAAATTTTACACCTGTGTGAATACTGTTTTCTTTGTTGTCAACTAGCAATATTTGCGGTTGNACTATATAATCGCTTTGTTTAGATTCTTTGTTCTTATGCATCTACTAGATATAAGGTCAAGAAGGGGGATTCACGAGTGGTATATTTAAAAAAAAAATCTGAATGCTTCTGATCTGAAGAATAACACTTAAATTTTACACCTGTGTGAATACTGTTTTCTTTGTTGTCAACTAGCAATATTTGCGGTTGCACTAAAGCGTCAATTTACAATGAGGGAAGACAGTTTAGTTTGAATTTATGATTTAGTGCACATTATTTATCTCATGCATGAGGTAATGATTTGTTTTGCTCGTATAAATTGAATTGACAATCATTTCTTTTTCTGCTCCAGTTCATGTATCAACCGGCATTTTTTCGGCCAAGCGTGAAAATGTGCCAGGAAAGGGTGTCAAGGCTGTAAATGACACTGTGGAGTTGGCTGAGGATGTTTGTAGGGATCTGAGATTAGCATTTTCTACCATTGATAGACCATGCATTGAGCGGAAGGTAATCTTTTTGTCTGTTGCCATTAGAATTTTAAATATCTGCTTGGCTTCCTGGTGAGTATTGTTCCTTTATTTTTTAAGTTATCACTTTTATATTCGCTAATCTTTTCAAACAGCCATTATAGATTGATGAGTTTGGGTTTAAGTCGAAATGAGACATGTAGATATGATTCAATATGCATTTGAAATAGTTTTTGTGTGAAGTGTTTGGCAGTAGTAAACTAAAAATTTAATCAGGATTGTTTGACCTTGGGAACAACTTTTTGAAACATGTTCCTGTTGTGTTTTAGTTAGTAATACTGTTATTCATCAGCTGTCATTAATATGGGTGGGTTTTGTTGAGCCTTCAGGATGTAGATCAGGATTTAGCAGTGTAACTCGAGGATTGCCTTCCTTGGGGTGGTAGTATGTGTTTCCTACCTCCCTGCAGTGTGTGTGTATGTTTCAGAGAGGTAGCTTATCATCTTGATAAATCGGGGGATGTGTCCTCTTTCAAACAATGGCAGACTAGGATGACTGCTCTAACAGCAAACAAGATATAGAAAAAACATTGACAGCGGTCCAGTAAAACTGCGTGCTAATTTTGATATCGCCCACTATCATAGTGTATTTCTTGTGAGGTCGTTGTCATAAGCTATTTCAGCTTCAAGGTAATCCCTTGATTAAAAGTCACACAAAAACAATAATGTAGAGCACGAGATGGAAAGTGTGTTTCATAGGAGGACATATACATAAGAGCTTTTTAAAGAAATTAAGAGAAAAAGTTAAATACTAGAGCATTGGCATATTTAAAGACTGAAATCTCTTGCCAAGGTATGATTTTTCCTTGTGCCATAAATATGAAAATGATGATTGTGGCAATCTAATTACAGGCTTTTTATGTTCTATTATTTTTGGTTAAATCTAGTGAGTGTCGATGAACGGTGTTTAGCACTGGAAGCATGCATGCATGCGTTGAAAGCGTGGTAGAACTTTAGAGGAAACAAGAACATTGATGGCAATGCCAGTGGTGTTGGCTAGCCTTGTGTGTGGGTGTGCGAGATAGTTTCAGAGGCAAAGATGACATTGCAGTTTTTTGGTCTAGGCAGGAAGCCTTGAAAGTGTGGTAGAACTGTAGAGGAAAGAAGAACATTGATGACAATGCCAGTGGTGTTGGCTAGCCTTGTGTGTGGGTGTGTGAGATAGTTTCAGAGGCAAAGATGACATTGCAATTTTTTGGTATAGGCAGGAAGAGTCTAGTGGATTTGGGTGTAAGATTGATTACGCTTAAGTTTCATAGATCATGGTGTCCTCGTTGAAATTCATAATTGGTCTTGCTGCAGTGGAGACAGTAACTATTGCAGGGTTTTTATTGTATTCTAGAATATAGAGATGAATAAATTTACCTAGAATATAGATATGAATTTAGTTTGACCTCTCTCTAGAGACTTGTTGGGCACAACATTTGGTTATTCATATGAAATGGAAGGATGAGTTTGGTACTTGAGAGACATTTGCAGGTGTTTGATGCACACTTATTATATGTAGACTTTGGAGGATGGATCCATGATGAAAAGTGTGGATAGGAGTTAAGCCAGTTTCCCCACTGTAGCTAATTGAGACTGGTCAGAAGAGATTTTTACATAGAGAAAATAAATGTCCATGGTAAGTACCAAAGTTTATAGATCAACATAAGAGTAGCCTATAAGATCTTGTTGGAAGTAACATGTGAAGGGTAGCTTGAGCTGCTAGTTTAGAGGATAGGTGATGAATGCATCCATTTTGAAGAATAAGCCCCAAATAAAAAATAATGGTTTTTTGAGGCACCTCAGTATCAGAATGAATAGAATGCAGCAGTCTTGTGTATTTGGCTTCCAAAATACAACCGATTGAAATAGGGAAATGTTGGCAACAATATTGTATGAGACATAATATATGTTGTAATGAGCTTGTGGGGTTAGTTTAAAACTTTAATGTGCTAGGCGTGATGGGGATATGCACTTTGTACATACTTTAGCACATGACCAATGAGAGGAGTGTCAATAGAATACAAAAGCCTTGCAATAATGTATCACATTAAAAGCTTCTTTTCTTTGGTTGGCATTCTTAAATTATCTTGTCAAGTTGCTTCCTTGTTAAATTAGTTTTAGTTTTAAGATCAATTCTGTAACACCATTCTTGAGCCTTGGCTTGTAAACAAGAAAATAATTCAATTGGAAAAGTAACTTTTTGTTTAAGTACTTTAAATTCTCCTCACCAACCGTTGCTGTCTTCATTCACTGTAAATTAGAGGCTCAGCAATACCAGAAAACATGGTTATTTAAAATTAGTTTTGACAAGTATTATTTTTAACAAAATAATGAAAGATATGGTTTTACTTTTAACCATTAACCATATACAGATATTTCATTTTTAAAATTATTTATTATAACTTTTTATATTTTTATATGAATTTTTTAGTAGATTTATGCTTTACTATTTTCAATATGTAATTAATTAAGATTAACTACTGTGTTAGTAAGAAGAAATTATAGGGATAGTGGAAGTACATCACAGGAATAATATAAGAAATGGAAAAAATGGGAAAAGTTAATAGGAAAGAGAAGTAATTTCTAGAAGAATGATCATGTGTGAGGTTGCAATATTCAAAATGTTGATAATGGCTTCCAAAAATGCTGTTTCAAGCTTCCAAAAAATCTTGAGGATGAGCAGAGTTTGTGAAGACTTAGAATATTGTGAAAAGCTGCAAGAAGATGTAATATTATGAGACATCTTTGAAAGCGAGAAGATATGATTAATAGAGTGCCATATTTGTCAATTTTATAAGGTGGTGCGAATGGGAGATGTTTTAAAATGCTAGAATGTCAAAGGAAATGGCTTTTTAAGTGTTCTTATATGGTTCAAATCATGAGGATGTTATCACAATTTTGGTGGCATCAAATTTGTGACCACAATCGCATTATTGTTTAAGTAGAGATAGATTTACAAAAATAGAGAGGAAAGATTAGGATCATAAGTTGGGCTACTTGGCACCTTGGGTCTTAGTAGAAAGGTTAAGGAAATAACTAATGAAACTAAAACATGCTAAAGACATGGACACCAAACTAAGTGCAATATATAGAGTAGAAAGAGCAAAGTAGGTAGTTTCCATCTTTTGTAGGATGAAATTCTCAAGGTAATCTTTAACTTTTTCCAACTTACAAACTACTTAACTCGTTACTCCATTATTAGTTTATCTTATTTTCATTTACTTTTACTAGTCATTCAAATTTCTATGTTTTATACTGTTTTGTTTTACTAGTAGTTGTTTTAGTTAGAGTTCTATGGTTGGTGGATTATGAGAAAATTCCAATGGGTTATCTATATGAGGCCATTGACAAATCTAAGGCATCCAACATTTCTATGGGTCTATTAAAACAAAATATGAATCTATTTGGCACACAACTGTTCAAATGTGGAGTCACAATGAAGCTGACCTATTACTTGAAACCAAAATTCTTCTTCTCTAGTTTCTTCAAGGTTGATGAGGAGGTTATGGATGGCCTTAACACATGCATAGAGAGGATGATCCTTGACGGAGGCTTTAAAGACACGATTATGGATGAGTTGTAGGTTTACAAGGCTGTAGAGGAGAGATTATTTTTAGTAGCTTCATGGATTTGAAGGAGAATAATTTAGCAACCTAGTTGAAAAAAAGTCAACTAATTTTTTTTTACCAATTTACTTACAAAGTTATAAATGTTGTCTGTAGATTCGTGGTGAGAAGTTTATGGTGCAAAAACACTAAATCTCAAAGCCTTTCCATTTATCCTTGTAGCACTTCTAGGTGTGAGCATAATTAAAGCACATTTAAGGCCATTTACACAAGGAGTGGAATAGATTGACTTACACGTACCTGAATGTCCTTATTTTGTATGGTATAACTCGCATCTTGGTGCCAAAAAGGTGAAGGGAAAGGAGACACACTAAGCAATTGATTCAGATGACATTGATCCATATTTGAATCAGATTGTCAAGGTTGCAGAGCCCATTTTTTGTGTTGATGAAATCATTGATTTATAGAGGAAAGCAGCATAGAGTAGACAGTGGTGTAGATGGATGTAGAAGTGTGGGCATGAGTTTCATTGGATGATCATGATATGCTCAAGGATGATATTGCTCTATAATTGGAATCATTACCATCCAGTTTGAGGGCACCCACAAAACTGCTGAGAATCTTTAGTTGAATGAGAAATTTCTGAAATATTTATTTGGAGTTATTGTCTATAATGACAATTTGATGTGCATTGTACTCTTCTTTGGTCTATAATAAAGGAAAAACTAATTATGACCACTAGATTCAACTTTTTGCACAACAAGTCTAGTTTACAAATTTATGCATTTTAATGTTCTGAGTCCTGAGTTTGAGTCAATTTTTAGTTTTGCTGAGTTTTTGAACTATGCATTTAAGACTCCATTACATAGCTAGTTTATACTAGGAGAATTATTAATTATGTCGAAGGCATTCCCTATATGAAATAGATTAGTTAACTTTGCAGATCAATGGTTCAAATCGTAATAGAGGCGTGCAAGACGATTGAAGAGTACCTCACTGTCGGATTTCACAGTTAGTGTTTTACCTTCTCACCATTCATTGTCTGTTTCCTGGTGTCGTTTTTTTTTGACTGCTCATTTATTTACTCGTCCTTGGTGACATGCATTTCAGATAAACTAAAATTGCTGAGATTAGTAAAAAGTATTTATGTACTTTTGTCAGAAGTAAATGTAATTGTGCTGATTGCTTTTATGGGAATCCCTGGAGTCATAATGGTCTTTGTAAGCCATGCCATAAAGTAGCCACAGCGTGCAACTTTGCGAGATTGTTTATGAAATAATCTCAAACACAGCCCACTCTTTTGAGATTATTTATGGAAAAAACATACATAATTTAGAAAAAAAAAATTAATAGTTCTATATATTTGGTTTTGGAAATAGATTTGTTTAATATAAAAAACATTATATTAAGAAGATTCTTTTTCTAAAAAAAATTAAAAGGATATTATGTTGTGTATTATTTTTTGTATCACTTATTTTTAATATGTTTATATAAAATATATATTATAATTAACTACTACAAAATGATGTATTTAAATATATATTTTATTTAATTATATCTATTAAATGTACATAAAACATAAGGTATAGTTATTATATAATATTAGCATATTTTACATAATACATTATATAAATTAATCTTAAAAAATATAAACAATGAATTTCTATTGTATTATAATAATATTTTATATTTTAAAATAAATTTAATTTTGTTATAATTATATTAAGTATTATACATAAAATTTTGAAGCTTCCTCAATAAATAGGTTAGAGGCTTCCCTATAGGTATATACTATATAAAGATCCCTTCTACATAGGCTTCGACTCAAATATATTGATCAACACCACTTTCCATATCCTTCTCCATCTCTCTCTCTCTCTCTCATTTTCCTTTCCCTACTTCTCTTTATCTTTTTATCTCTTTATCTATCTGCATGTCTTTATCTCCATCTCACCCCTCTCTTTGTCTCTCTTCCTAAACCTCTCTATATATCTTTTTCCGTCTATCTCTATGTATCCATATTTCTTCTTCCATTTCTCCTTTTGTTTCTATCTTGTTATCCCTCTATATTACCCCGAGACCTCTCCCTCTCTCTACTCTATCTTCATCTTTCTATCTTTCCCTCTCTCATGTCATGTTCTTAATCTCTGCCTCCCCTTCTCCCCATATCACTTTCCGTCTCCATCTCCATCTCCATCTCTTTCTCTATCCCCAATCTCTACCTCCTTACCCCTTTTTCTCTCTCTCACTCTCCCCTCTTCAGGTGTAATTCGATCCTATAAGTAGATTCATAGTTGATTCAAATTAAACTATTATTTCACTTATACCTTTGTCTTGCAGATAACATCATTTGCTAAATGGACTATCAATTGACCCCATGTACTACACGGATGTATGGAGAAAATAAACCAAAGTTTTACCCAATTGACCTTCCATACCTCTTCAGCATATCCATTGCACACCAAGGTGCAATTGCTAGTTTTCTAATTGGGATAATCTCTGACCATAGGTACAATGTTTTATCCCATTGCACACCAAGGTGCAATTGCTAGTTTTTCTAATTGGGATAATCTCTAACCATAGGTATAATGTTTTATCCCAGAGAATTGGAGATTCCCTGTATCTTTTTAAGTGCATGTTAATGCTTGCTTGACATTTGAGAATACTTCTGAAATGGTTTGGTACAGCTGTAAAGGTAACATGCTTTAAACTTCTTATTGCAGTCTCAGTTACTACTGTCGTCCTGCTGCCATTTTTTCTAATCTTGTTCAAGGATAATGTACCATAATAGAAACTGATTTATATATGAATACTTGCTGCAAGTTCACTTTAGAGTTTAGCCACAACTAAAACACTCAGCCTTTCTATTCTGCATATTTTAAATTTAAAAATCTGTTCATTTGTAGGATTACTCTTGGTTTTTGAGGTCTTATGGATCTTATTTTGTTTCTCACCAAGCATAGTAGTATAAAATCTAATGAATAATATCTCTTGCAAAAGCTTTAAGTTGCAGTCCTTTGGAAAAAACATTTTATTTGCAAAAGTAATAAAATAATGAATTTCAGGTTTGTATTCCGAAGATTTCTCCGCCTGATGCGGAAACCATATTTTCACCTGTTTACCATATCCCAGCAGATGCTGCAGGTGGAACATTGACAAGTTCAACCGATATAGGTAAAGATTGAACATTTCTTTTATATTTTATTTGACATCTAATTTTGACAGCAACTTTTTAGATAAAATTATTTACCAGGCATGTGCGGACTTAGTGTGCAATGTGGTGTTTACTGTTAAACTATCATTTTTTGGTGTAAATTGTAAAACACTGCTTGACTAAAGGTGTCTTATTTCTTTTCTTGAATAAAATGGTTATTATTACATACGAATTCCCAAAACAGAAGAAGAAGCTGGAGGAAGGGCAAAGGATGTAACTAAGGAACTTGAAATGAAGTGCATTTAGCTACTTTTAATTAAATGCCAGCCTGATTAACGAATTAGGCTTCCTGTTTCATAATTTACTTAAATATATATTTGATAAGAAACCATAAATTATTTATATAAAGGCACTGCATTATAAATTTTTTGGTGAGATCACTGTGGGTATTCTTAGATGGTCAACCATGAATCCTACCATACTGTGTCAGCCTGGATACATCCATGGTCCAAAGATATTCACATGTTATGCTGGTCCAATTCACTTGGCTCCTACTACCCATGTATCTATTAATGGAGTTCAATTCACTTATATTTGTAGTAGAGAATGGGTTTGGCATTTCTAGAATCTCTCCATTTTTTAATACACAAATCTGCAAAGTACAAGAAAACATAGAAAGGGAAGCCTTTTGTGTTATAATAACCTGAAATCACAGGGCAGTTGGCAAAGCTCAAGTTATTGAACCTGGGTCATTTGCTTTTATTGTACTATCAGTGTTACCAATTTCTGTTATTCAACATCTGTCACAATTATTTTGAGCTCTGCTTTGCGCAGATTCTTGGTTTGATTATTCTGGTGGCAGTGGGTATCCTTTATAATACTCTCAGTAACAGCCCAACTTCATTTCAAGATCCTGAATTATTATTTGATTTTCTGGCTTTTGTTTCTAATCGGAAGAGAAGTTCATGTCGTTTTCAACAGGTTGCATGTAATTCATGTTTGTACTGTACCCTCTTAGCTCATTTCTCAAGCCTTGACATATATCCTTTATTGTGTGGTATAGGTAGAATTGATGAACAAACTCTAGATACAACAAGCAATAATGAACAGGTGGAATTGTGTAGTATAGGTGCAACAAGCAATGATGAACAGACTCTAGATGTTAGAACTAAGTTATACTACTAATAGGTCAAGGCTGTTAAGGGGTATGTTGAGAGAGTGGAGAGGTAGTCTGTGTGTGGCATGGCCCCGGTTGTTTTTTGCCGCTGTAAAAAACAAACGACAGTCTTGCTCTGGAGTTTCCTCTGATTATTTTGAGATACCAATCTTGTGTAGATTTTGGAAAAAATGTCATGGCACATATTTTTGGTTGAGATGTGAGCTAGCAGTCTCCCTACATGAATTTAGAATATCCAATGGCAAAACTTCTAGTAGAATGAGTCGATTTCCTGTGTGCAGATATTCTAATCCCAAAGGCATTGAGAATTTGGGAATTTATGGAAATCTTATTTGGTACATTACTACATTGAATGCTTATTTTGTTATATGTGAAAGGCAGTCTATCCCTGACTGGAAAGAGTGTTCGCAAGACTCTGGTTAAAGCTAAATAATTGCACTACACAACAATTAGAAGGATATAAAAATTCCAAGTCCTTAAACCATTTACAATGACAGTATGGGTTATGTCAAAACTAGGAGCAGATTTTGTAGTGCAAAAAGAAAATAGGAAATATTGGCAAGACATAAATTGCTACAACTAAAGTTGTGTTTACTGATTTCTTTTGGTACTTTGGCAATATTCACGTGTACAGAGTCCTTGTAGGAAAAGTTTCTACATACTTGATTGCGGTGTAGTTACAAATATTGTAGTATCACAGGCATAGTGACTTGCATATGATACTGATCTTGCAGGTTTTACAGTACATTATATATGCTGATTCATATGTGCTGGTATTGTGACAACAACCACAAGGCATTGAAAAACTTGGAACTGCATATGTAATTAGTGTTTGTTGGAATATGGACAATGATGCAAGAGCACATGTGCCAAAACTGGAGTTCTTGTAGCATATCTGAGAGTAGTGTAATGTTTTGGTAGATGGCACAAGGGACTGTAAATAGTTAGGAAGAATGTTATGCTGGCATGAGCTAGTGCAAGTGAGGAACAGATACTAGTTATAATGGAAATATACATGTATAGTAATAGCGTTAAGGTTGTAACTATTAATTCATAGTGCCCCATAGTGATAGAATGGACAAGCAAAATGCCTATGTGGAGACGTCACACTTGGTATTTAATGTGTTATATTGGTGTCATATATGGTCAGATTATGATTGCACGACTCTTGGTATTACATGGGTTGATTGAATGGTTAGATGATTGATATTCCCATGTATATGTCAATATATATCATCTTAAATGAATGTAGCTAGGTTACTCTGTTGTACAGGCTGAAAGGATTAGCATTGGATTGTACATTGTTTTTTTTTGATCGGTAACAGATTTTGAATTTATTAAAAATGTAAAATGGGAGAAACTTGGCCCGAACCAAGGGTGGTAACACCATAGGGTACCACCAACCCAATACAACCGAAGAGTCATAAACACCGAAAAAACAAAAGTACATAAGGCTGAAGCACACTAAGTTTTTGCATCATCCTTAGAGTGAGACCTAAGGACCATTTCAAAGGTTTTTTTCTTTAAAGTCCTATCATTTTTTCCCTTCACCTTGTGCCACCCATCTTCAATAATGCCAGCCTTCCTCTGCCAATCCAAAGGTGTATCCTTTGATGCGCTCACAGCTTCCACTGAGTGTGAAACCGCACCCTGTTCCAGGGTACCCATAGGCTCCGAACCCATGTCCAAACCAAGAGACCCTGTTGTTCTGCATTTCTCCTTCCTTCTGGGGTAGCAAATCCAATGGTTTGAGAAGGTGCTTTAGCCTCACCAATCAAATCAGATTTTCCTTTGTGCATCCCAGGTGGTGCAGCTAGAGAAGGGGTCACAAGAGGTTCAGGCATCGATTCCTCAGCAACAACTTGAGAAAAACTCCTTTCCTTTTCACTCTTTTTCTTCTTCTCAACTGTATAATGCTGCTGTGAAACATATTTCCACCAGGACCCCCTCTTTGGCAATCTGTCTCTGCTACATTGTGCTGCCAAGTGACTCGTTTGAAAGCACCTTCGACATCTGAAGGGAACCCCTTCATAATCAAGAGGCTGAGCCCAACATCCTTTTGAGGATTTAATAGAGATTTCTTCAGGCAGTCCCTGAGAAATGTCCATTTCTACCATAATGTGGGCAAAGGTTGAATGAAGGAGATTAGAAGATCCTTCATCCACCATCAGAAAATCCCCTATCGAATTTCCAACTGCCTTTAACAAAGAATCAAACCATAAGTGTAAGGGGAGATTGGGGAGCCTTACCCAGAGCGGGACTTTATCAAAAACTTCTTTAGATGGGCAGAAATCAGAATGCCATGGTTTCAACATCAACGTGAACTTCTCCTCCCAGCTCCAGAAGTGATCACATAGAACCTTGTTTTTGTCCTGAATATTTTCAAAAACAACAATAAAAAACCCTTTTGCCATAGGGTAAATTTGAATGCATCCATCCAAAATGGGCTCCCAGTTATCAGAAATCCATGAATGCAAATCATGGAGGCTTGGCCACAAACCTCTAAAGCGTCCAATCACTCCCAACTTAGAAAAAATAGAAAGGTAATGAGCAATCTCCTCCTCAGCCTCTGCATTCAGTTCTACAGCAACTGTCCCGGACAAAGGGATAGATGAAACCCCCCAACCGCTCCCCTGCTGGTGCGGGAGGCCAAAATGTTTCCTGGCCGTTTGTGAAGGGCACATACCATTGCCCTGATGCCTCAAGCCCTCCCCATCATTGGATGCACAACCTTTTTTGTGGGCGGCAACCCTAGGTTGAAGTCCCTCGTCAAGCTGCGCTGAAAACTTGTTGATCTTCGACCTCTGCCCCATTGGCTACAACTTGCTCTCCAACGCAGTGTCATATGTTTTAGTCTGACCGCCGCCCGAGGATGTGTCACCATCCAGAAACCCCCAAAAGTTTGGGCGTCGCATACTGTTAACCAGGCGGTCAGCATCCTCACCATTGCGGCCGCCGTTGATGCCCTGTTTGACTGAGCACTGTCTGAGCTTGTCTTGGCGCAGGGAAGGGCCAAACTTGACCCTAAAACTGGGATGAGGGGCTGAAACCCTAGCCCCCACACAATGAGCATTCAGGCAGCTCCGCAGCTCCATAGCGCATGAACCAAAAAAAACATATTGGATTGTACATTGTTGTTGAGTAGACATTAGAGTAATTGTAGCTGTAAGAGGTTTCAAAGAACATATTGTATTGAATTGGTTTTGATTCTGAATAATATGACTGAACGTCATGTAGTGTTGGGTTTTGTCCTGAAAGGCTTTCCCACGTAAATTTGCGTGTCTAGTGTAAATCTTGTGGATGCATCGTGTTTCATTTACTTCTGCAAATGTTGTTGGATGGGTTTTGCCAATGTTGTCTTATTGTCATTTGAATATGTAATCTTAATTGATCATCATCCCAGCCTAATGATCAGTTGCAACAGGGGGCAAAATCCCCAACAAAAAAGATGACTCAAAATAGATATGTTGTGTAGAACTCTATAAAGATAGAAATCCTAAGTGACAGTGGAGAGGAGTGTGCACTTATAGGCCTAGTTGAATGAGAAGCTAATCTTGGGCAAGCAAAGGTTTTTTGGCTTCGGAAATTGACATGTTAGGGAGGTAGAGAGAAATAGATAGGGAAAACTGAGATCTGATTCTGCTTTCTGTTGTCGGGCGATTAGTGTACTTAATGTTTTGTTAGTAGTTGTCGAAGGGTAGGTAGTTGTGCGATGGTTGCCGATAGTTGGCACCCGCACCCCCTCGACATCTCTATATATGTTAATGTATTGTCTCCGAGGGATGGGTTGTGAAGGTTATGGTTGTCGTCATGAAATAGAATATTGTTGGCGTCATCTGGATACATTGTAAAGCATTTTTGAGATTAATGGAAACATATCTGTGAGTTCTCTGATATTGCATTTACCTTACTTTCTTGTATGCATTAAAATTTACCCTACGGGGCAGACATTTGGCATTGTTCCCGATACAGATCTGGGAGTGACAGTGTGTTACATGGCGAGGGTAGTATAATGGGCCAACCGGTGGACGAGGGTACTAGCAGCAGCCATGAGAGCGAAGAAGGGTTCGTAGAATTGTTTGAAGGTGAAAGAGCATTGACGGTGGACTTTGCAACCATATTGCAAGCATCGATTGAAACTCACGTACGAAGGGAAGCCAAACAAGAAGAGGTCCCAGAGAGTGTGGTGTGGACTTCTCTCAGTGTGAGCCCGACAGTGGACCGTTTGATGTGCTGCCTACCAAGATTGTTGGCACAAACCTTCCTTGCCTGCAAAACTCACGAGAAGAGATCAACAGAGAGAATTGCCGCCAATAGATCTTGCAGTGGTACGAAGAAAACAAGCGAAGAGAAGAGGAGCGTGATGACAGTCGAAGGAGGCAACGTATCCTCAATCCCTTCGAAAGAGATAATTAATGCCAAATATCTTGAATGAAGATAGAAACCGTACCCAAAGAGGACAAGAAGACGAGTTTGAGGCCATTCAGAGAGCCTTGAGATTGGAGGAACAAGCAAAACATAGGGGAAGGCTATGAAGGTTTGCGACGGAAACCACTAAAGGAAGTAGAAACACATAAGGCCTACTGGAAGTTAAAAAAGAAGGGTTACCCAAAACAAACGAAGAAGGGGTCCCCGAAGGAAATGTAGAAAGTAGGGAAGGATACAAAGTAGAGCTTGGTGCCAACAGAGAAGCGATGGACGGTGACATAGTACACGAGTTAATAGAAAATACTCGACTTCGCCTGGGACATTTAACCCTCACCTTGGAAGGAATTAGGGACGATCGAAGGGTGGAACCAGAGATCTGAAGGGAAGTAGAGACCAAGGACAGAGACGCAGGAGATACAAGTGCGACCGAAGATGTCAGGAGGACATAGGAGCACGGTGATCAAAACAATTTGTTTGTTTCCACTATACCTAGTTCAAGAGTTCCCACCGGACCAAAACCACAAAGGAATATACCAATGGTGAACAAACAAAAATTGCCGAAGTTTACGGGGGACGGTTAGGAGGACCCTGCACGACATTGTAAAATATGCGAGACAGTTTGGTCGACCAACAAGGTATTGATCACAATGAATGGGTAGTGTAGTTTCCTGCAACCCTACGTGGAGTGGCCATAGGTTGGTTCTCCGACATTGATAGGACAAATGTGAATACATGGGATGAATTGAAAAAATTATTTCAGAGCAAATTCAGACTGCTTTGGGACGACAATGAGATCGTGGCCGAAATCTACAGTACAAAGAAAGGAAGGAATGAAAATGTGAGAACGTACAACCAACGACTCAAGGAGTTGCTTGGAAAGATGGAAAACCAACCGATATACGACCTAAAGATGCGCTGATTCGTAGAAGGGTTGAAATCCTCCCTCCGAAGGAAAATGAAAATTGTTCCTCCGACATCGTAAGAGGATTCATACAATAGGGCTATGGACCTTGAAAGCGAAAGTAAAACATTGAGGAAGAAAAAGAACAGGTCGATAGATGATGACGATTCCTCTGATGGAAGCTGCAACGATGAAGAGTCCAATAAGAAAGTGCAAGCGATCCAAAAAGACATGCATCGTATGATGGAGTTTAAAGCAATGAAGGGGAGCAACAACAAGGGCGAAGGCGAATTATGGTGCACAGACTGCAAGGAGGAAGGCCATACAAAAGGCACGTGCCCCGGAAAGGCCTTCTGTGGCATTTGCCAAGTGGTGGGACACTCCACCAAGGAGTGCCCATACAACATGAAAACAAGAAATGCACAAGTGCTCTTTCACAGAACAACAACCGTCGACGTCCGCAACAACGGGCCCCTCGTAGCAAACCAACACAATGACATCGTCTGGTGGGTACAAAAACAACCGACGGAGAAGAGGAGGCAATAACAATACTAACAATAACAACAGAACAATGAACGAAGCCGAATACAATATGATGCTAAGGGGCGGCCAATAATTCACTGTTGAGCCTGCAATTAGTGGGGACACTTCGCCCGGGATTGCCAGATGACGAATTCTCCCCAACACTTGTGTCGATGGTGTGGTCCTGGCGATCACAAGGACGCAAATTGTCCCAAACAAGGAGTTAACGCACTGAACAATGGTAGAGATAGGTACCTTGGGAACTATCTTAACGGATACCATTGTGGACAGAGGATCGGGTGTGAACGTGCTGTCGGAGGAGACTTGGAAAAAGTTGGGAAAGTCGACGTTGTGGCCACCAACGTTCAATCTCGTGGGCGCGGACCAACAAGACACCAAGCGAATCGAGACTCTCATGGCGCAATGGGTAACAATTGGTTCACAACCCTTTGTTCTTGATTTTGTAGTAATCCCCTTGAAAAAGAAGGGTTATGATGTTATCCTTGGAAGGGGGTGGCTTGTCACAACAAAAGTGAATCATAACTGGAAGCGTAACACGCTGTCCATGGAGAGTGGGGTAAGAAAATTTGTGATTGACTTAAGAACGTAGATGGTAAGGGAAGAGTTGGCATCCTCTTCGAAGTTGAAGTCAGAAGGAGAGCAAAGTGGAGTGGATGAAGGAAAACGTAGGATGGAGCCCAATGACGAGGGCGTTCTCGAGTTTGAGGGATGTTCCAAGGATGATGCAGATTCCATGAATAGACTCTTCCATTGGCAAATGGGAGACTGAGTTGTTCCATTGTCACATGCTCTAGATTGAAGAGGAACCTGAGGAGAAGGACGTGTTTCCGCTAGAATACAGGGAATACAAGGAAGGAGAGGCCCGAGTCAGTAAGACCCCTGCACAGGAGATCGATAAGGAGAAACCTATCAAGTACGAGGAGCCCAAATTGAAGCAAACAAATTTGGCAGATGAAGCAACCCCAAGAACATATTGGAATCCAGTGTTGAAGGTTGCTGCTTTTAAAACATTTATANTGAGGAGAAGGACGTGTTTCCGCTAGAATACAGGGAATACAAGGAAGGAGAGGCCCGAGTCAGTAAGACCCCCGCACAGGAGTTCGATAAGGAGAAACCTATCAAGTACGAGGAGCCCAAATTGAAGCAAACAAATTTGGCAGATGAAGCAACCCCAAGAACATATTGGAATCCAGTGTTGAAGGTTGCTGCTTTTAAAACATTTATAGAGTAAAAAGACGTTTTCGCTTGGACCTATAAGGATCTGAAGGGAGTGCCTTCGGAACTATGCGTACGCCGCATTCCACTGGTACCTAAAGCCCATTCGGTACGGAAGAGACCATACCGAATGAATAAGAACTATGCGGTGCGGGTGAACGACGAGATCGAGTGGATGCTTGAAGCGGGCTTTTCAGGTTTAGACCAACGAATGGGTATCACCCATTGTGATTTCACTGAAGAGGCAAACCAGATCCGCATCTACGTGGACTTGAGGTGCTTGAACGTGGTCACTATCAAGGACCCGTTCACCATACCATTCACAGATAGGATTCTGGAGGAAGTAGCGGGCCACGAGATGTATTCCTTCATGGACAGGTTCTCGGGGTATAATCAGATCTCCATCGCCGAGGAAGATAAACTGAAAACCACATTTGTGGTGGAAGACAATGTTTACGTGTACAACCGGATGCCCTTCGGACTGTGTAACACACCGACAACTTTCCAGAGGATCATCCTGCACATCTTTGATAAGATGTTGGTATGAAATTTCAAAGTATTCCTTGACAATTGGTCCATTTACAGTGGGCAAGACACCCATTTGGTAGCCTTTCGGGAGTGTATGGAGCGGTGCAGGAGAGCTAGATTGGCGCTGAATCCCAAGAAGTGCAGATTCATGGTGCCCCAAGGGAAGTTGCTGAGACACATTGTATGTAAGGCGAGACTTAAGACAGACCCAAGCAAGGTCAAGATGATTGTAGAGATGGAACCCCCTACGGATGTGACCAGAGTGAAGTCGTTCCTCGGCCACATCAGGTACTACCAGAGGTTCATTAAGAACTTCACACAAATCTCATATCCTCTGGATAAACTCACGAGGAAAGGCAAATCGTACACTTGGGGGAGCGCACAGGGTGAAGCATTCGAAGAACTGAAGACGAGATTGGTGGGTGCGCCTATCCTGGTGTACCCAAACTGGGATAAGGAGTTCCACGTACATGTGGATGCCTCTAACTTTGCAATTGTGCTACATTGGCTCAGGTGGGCGAGCACGGAGTGGACCATCCAATCTACTTGGTAAGTAGATTGCTATCCAAAGCAGAGAAGAATTACAGTACGATCGAGAGGGAGGCTCTCAGGATGGTCTATACTGTCCAGGATTTTCATCATTAGCTACTGGCGACCCTGTTCACATTCTGTGGACCATCAGGCCCTCATGTACCTGGTGAACAAACAGATTATACAGGGAAGGGTCAACAGGTGGCTACTCCTATTACAGGAGTTCACTTTCACCATCATTGTGCGACTAGGGAGGAGTTATGTGATTGCTGACTAGTTATCACAAATTAAGTCCGGAGAGCCGCTAGTAGGAGTGAATGATGATTTCTCGAATGCTCACCTGTTTCAGATTGCTGTACTTCTGTTGTGGTATTCATGTATTGGAGAGTATCTCTCAACCTCCCAGATTCCAAGGGACATGCCACTGGGAGAACGCAAAAAGTTGGTCCTCAGAAGTAGAACGTTTCAGTTAATCAATGGGCTACTCTATAAGATGGGACCTGACCAGGTGTTGCAGAGATGCATCATGGAAGAAGAGGTACTAAGTGTTTTGCGAGAGGCACATGAAGGTCTCGTCGGAGGCCACATGGGTTCGGACACCACAATGTAGAAAGTGTTGCTGGCAGGCTTATGGTGGCCTATGCTATACAACGATGCCCGAGAGTGGGTTGCGGTGTGCGATACGTGCCAGAGGGCTGGGAAGTTGTTGAAGAGGGACTTTATGCCCCTTAACCCCTCACATGCCTAATAATTTATTGAACGGTGGGGGTTGGATTTCACTAGACCGTTGAAGGCTAGTCGTGCACGTAGATGCTGATACATTTTAGTGGCGATCAAATACTTAACCAAGTGGGTGGAAGCACAAGCCCTGCCTGATAACTCGACGTTGAGCACGACCAAGTTTATCTATGAAGAGATCATCACTCGGTACAACATTCCCATTCAACTAACAAGCGATCGGGGATGGCACTTTGTGAATCATGTCATCAAGCTGCTAACAACAGAGTTCAAAATTTTTCACTCCTTATCCAACCCCTACTATCCGAGAGCCAACGGGCAAGCAGAAGCAACCAATAAAATATTGGTCTCGGTGATCTACAAGTCATGCGGCGTTGAACATGAAGATTGGGAGAAGTTGCCGTCAGTGTTATGGGCCTATCGTACGACGTACAAGGTGACGATTGGCCACACACTATTTCAGTTGATGTACAGCCAAGAAGCTATCGTACTGGCAGAGTTCATGGTGCCAAGTCTTAGGATAACCATTGATAACAGANTCAGTGTTATGGGCCTATCGTACGACGTACAAGGTGACGATTGGCCACACACTATTTCAGTTGATGTACGGCCAAGAAGCTATCGTACTGGCAGAGTTCATGGTGCCAAGTCTTAGGATAACCATTGATAACAGACTGGGTAATATGGAAAGTCTGAGGAAGCGGCTATATGCCTTGAATAAATTGGATGAATGACAAATGATGACCCAGTGGGCGTTGGAGGCAGCCTAACCACATTGAAAGTTATGGCATGATAAACATTTGAGGCGTATTAGCTTCACCCCGGGACAGTTGGTGTTGAAGTACAATGAGCATAATGAGATAAAGCCTGGGAAATTTAAGGTGAGATGGTTGGTTCCCTACAAAGTCTGTGAAGTGGTGGAGAATGAAGCAATAAAGTTGTGGACACTCGATGGTCGCAAAGTCCCCGAGTCTGTAAACATAACCCACCGTACGGTTGATTTTTTTTTAAAAAATGTGTTCATTAAAAAGGGTGTACAATGGTCAAGTACAACGCATGAAGGGAATCAGAGGAAGACCGTACGACAAGGAGGAGACTTTTACGGTGAGAGAGAAAGTCACCAAATATACAGGTAGTACGACCAAGCTCGTCTGAAGGGAGATACAATTTGCAAATACCGTACGATAATAGGAGGGAACCACACATGTTATAAAGGCATTTACCGTATGGATTGAGGAGACGACTGTACGACCCAAACATTCTAGAGGCAAGGCCTAGAGAATTGAGGGCTCCAACATTAGACCGTACATAGAGAAGGAAACAAACATTCCCAGGGCAAAAACACTGTATACAAAGACAAAAGGCACGATGAAGGACAAATAAACAAATAAAATAAACAACACAAACACATCATATAAAGGCTGTACAACAACAGGAGAACAAGTGATGTCTAGAAATTGTACAACATAGGGTGAATATTATAATCAATTCAGAAGGCGACAACCGCTCAAGTTTACGGTGAAGACTTTGATAACATATTTAATTGATTTTGCAAAACGTCGAAAGAGACAATTAATGGATTCTGGGAAAAAGAAGCAAGACTGGAAAAAGCAGTTACAACAGTCGGGGTCACAATCATAGAGCAGTTCTTCTGTGATGAACAAAGAGAAGCAAGTGTTGCCATCCGAAGTAAAGATTGCAGGAAACATGGATAGTGGAAAAAAGAAAGTAAGGCCAAAGGTGCAGGTACAAAAAGAAGAGGTGACAGTGGAGAACATCACTTTCGAAGGATTGAATGGAGTTGAGTGTTAGACATGGTGGCAAGAAACCCCAGAGGACCATCCCATTAAACAAAATTTGAGACGCGCACAGGTACATTGTGTGTTTCAAATGCTTGTATTTGCTATTCGAGAGTTTGAAGGAGCATTAATTATGCAGAGCCCTTGCTTCTCTACTCTTTAACCTTATGATAGGTTCCTCAATCCAAGGACCAAGCCAAGGACCCTAACATCTTAACACTGACTTCACAAGGTGAGTTGCACTTGGCTTATTGGGTTCCATATCCCCTTCGAACTATTGCTTCCAAAACCTATTCAAACCCTTAGGTTTTCCTCATGGACTCCAAGTAACCCTTTAAGGATAAAATGGTTTACTTAGGCTTGTTGTGTTTTCCAAGACCCAAAAGACCTAAAGGGGTTTAAAGTGGTGTTTTCTAGGGCAACATGACAAGAATCAATCACTGGTTCTGCACTCCGGTGAACACTTCATAAAAGACCCCAATTCCTTGTAGCCCTTCCTAGCCTATTTTTCCTACTTTACTCCTTATTCCTCGAAAGGACCCAACCAACCAATATGTGATTTTGACACCTTTTACAAAGTTATACAACCCTCCCAAAAGGTTTGGTCTGGTTCATTAAACGAGGGTCTCAACCCCTACTGAGACTAGGGGACCTAATTGCCCTAATTAGGCTTGTTTTCCAAAGGCAGTGCTTCACAATGATGCTGCCCGACCAATCCAACCACTTGGTCGTCTTCTAGACATGAATTAACCTTCAAATCCAAAGGCATGGCCTTTGATCAATCACCCAACTCTAGATATGGAACCATCTCTGTTCTTCACTTCGGTGGCCACATAGAGATGTCCCACCTAGGACATCAACTTTCTTCTTGCTCCTGCTAGGAACCTGCAAAACACCACTGGATTCCTAAGATACATTGGCCACACTTGCATTTCCTCTAGGGCTGTTAGTAACCAAGGGTGGAATTGCAAGATATGGTCATTTCTTTCACAAGCCCTAGGAATGTTGTCTACAAAGACCACCAATAAGTAATTTTGTGTTCTCTCCCTCCTAACAATGAAGTAGAACCTCAAATCTGTTGCATATGAAAGATGAAAGGAAACACTACAATGCACAATTGAATTTAAAACATCTACACACCGTACAGGGCTGTACACGATTTTAGAACATGAGAAATGCATGAATTTCATAGTTTTATTCAAAACTCCAGATGCAAAATCATTACAATCTTCTCCCCTCTCCACTTGGAGAGGTTTGTTTCATCATTTGTATGTGTTTCCCAACGGTCTCTAACCACTTTTTGAACTATGGTGACTGTTGGGTGCAAAATGCAACTTCTTGCAAAAGTTGTCATTAGCAACATTGACAACTTTTAACTATTGGCAAGAAGCAAGACTTATCGGTATACAAAGGTCAACAATCGGAAGCCGATAGCTATCGGTTAACGCAACCGACAAGAAAACAACCTCCTAAGACACCTCCTAAACACTTATAAGCCTCTTCTACATGCCCCTAAGTCCATATGTCTATGGTGGTTTATAGATTACCATTCCATGACAGTGGGTTACATGGTGGGGTTCTTTATTACAAACATAAAAAACACTCAAAGCAAACAAAATGCCTTGGACACAACTTTGGGTGTCATTAGGTCTTGTCTTCTCCATGTTGGGGTGCCCCTGCACCATACTCCCGGGGTGAATTGATCTCAAGTCCTCTTTAGATAAGCTCTTCAAGACAGGTACCATGCTTCTTCATGTCAATTTCATCCATCCACACAACGCCCTCTTCAGACCATCCTTCCCACTTAACAAGATACTTCTTGTATGTGTTCTCTCTGGTCTTTTTGATGACCTTTGTATCCAAGATCTTCTCAAGTCTTCTTGGTTCATGGTGAGGAATGTCTGCAACAACTTCTTCGAACTCTACAACCTGTACATCTGTTCCTGCATGTACATCTCCCTTATAGGGTGCTAGATCAGATATATTAAAAGTAGGAGAAATTCCAAGGTTTGGGGGAAGCTCAATCTCATATGCATTCAAACCATGTTTCTTCAACACTTTGTAAGGGCCTACTTTCCTCATCATCAGTTTGGAATACTTCCCCTTGGGTAGTCTTTCTTTCTTGAGGTATGCCCATACCAAATCTCCTACCTGCAACTGAACATCTCTCCTTTTATCTGCTATCTGCTTGTACTTCTCAGTAGTCTTTTGAAGTGTCTGCTTGACCTGTTCATGAATCTCCCTTATACTGTCTGTAAATTGTTCTCCCTTGGCACTTATCTATCCTTCTTGAGGAAGGTCTCTCAACTCCAATACCCCATTAGGATTCTGTCCATACACTATTTGGATAGGGCTCTTACCAGTACTCCTGTTTACTGAATCATTGTAGGCAAATTTTGCTTGTGGTAAGATAGCTACCCATTTCTCTCCATGCTGTTTAGTCAAACATCTCAATAGGTTCCCCAAGGACCTATTCACTACTGCAGTTTGCCCATCTGTCTATGGATGGTAGGCAGTACTAAAATTCAGATTGATGCCCAATCTCTTCCATAGTGTCCTCTAGAAGTGGTCAATGAACTTCACATCTCTATCAAATACAATGGTTTGAGGCAATCTTTGTATCCTCACTATCTCCTTAAAAACAAATTTGTTATGTATGTGGCATCACTTGTGCTTTTATAGGGCAGGAAGTGGGCCATCTTACTGAACCTATCCACCACTACATAAATACAATCAAATCCTCTCTAAGTCCTAGGTAGACCCATGACAAAATCCATACTACAACTCTCCCATGACGTTGTAGGGATAGGGAGTGGTTGATACAAACCTACATTGGTGGATATGCCCTTTGCCCTTTGGCAGATATTACATGTTTCTACAAACCTTCTAACATCACTTTGCACCTTAGGCTAGAAGTAGAACCTCTTCACTTGTTCTAGGGTCTTGTCCAACCCAAAATGTCCACTCATACTGCCGCATTGCATTTCTCTGATGTTATTTTCCCTCATTGAGCACCTAGGGATACACAACTGGCTACCTTTGAACAATAGACCATCTTATATCAGAAAATCAGAGTATTCAACATGATAAGCATTAGAAAATTCTGTGCAAACCTTGTCTATGTCATGGAAGTCTTCATCTTGCGCATACATGTTCTTCAAGTAATCAATTCCCACACTCTACAACATCACTTCTTGCACAGTTAGACTCCTTCTGCTTAGTGCATCTGACACTTTGTTGGCTATACCTTTTTTGTGTTTAGTGGTAAAAGTATAGGCTTGAATCTACTCCACCCATTTCATGTGCCTATGACTTAGCTTCTCCTGGCTATTCAGAAAATTCAAAGCTCGGTTGTCAGTGAAAACAACAAACTCCTTGGGCAAGAGGTAATGCCTCCATTTCTTTAATGCTTGAACGAGGGCATACATCTCCAAATCATAAGAAGAGTATCTCCTCTTAGCTTCGTTGAGCTTTTCACTGAAAATGGCTATGGGCCTTGCTTCTTGACTAAACACTGCACCTATGGCCATGTTAGATGCATCACATTCTATAGTAAAAACTTTGTAAAAATTTGGAAAAACAAGCACTGGTTGTTTTGCCACCTTTTGTTTCAGAGTTTGGAAAGAGTCCTCTTCTTCCTTTGTCCACACAAATCTACACTTCTGTCCTCCCTTTATAGTCTCCAAGATTGGAGCACAAATCATATTGAAGCCCTTAATGAACTTCCTATAGAAAGTGGCAAGTCCATGAAAACTTCTCACCTCAGTCATGTTTCTTGGAGAGGGCCAATTAAGGATGACTTCCACCTTGTCCGGATCTGTCTTTATGTTTCCTCCTGATATCACAAAACTCAAATAAATCAACTCTTGCAGAAAACACACTTTTCCAGATTGATTAGGAGATTCTCATCAAATAATCTTTTCAAAACCAAATCTAGAGGTCTCAAGTGCTCATCTCTGGTTCTACTGAAGTTTAGGATGTCATCTATATAAACTATAACAAATTTGCCAAGAAAAGGTTTCAGCACTTTATTCATGAACCTCATGAATGTGCTAGGTGCATTTGACAAGCTGAAAGGCATCACTTTCCACTCATACAAGCCCTCATTGGTTTTGAAGGCAGTCTTCCATTCATCTCCAGTCCTTATTCTGATTTGGTGGTATACACTTTTCAAATCCACCTTGGAGTTGTTTTTGGCCCCTCCCAAACAATCCATCAAGTCTTCAATCCTAGGCATAGGGAACCTATACCTAGTTGTGATCCTGTTAATAGCCCTTTAGTCTTTGCACAACCTCCAAGTCCCATCCTTCTTTGGAGCCAACAGACCAGGGACTGCACATGGACTCAAACTCTTAGCTATCAAGCCTTTGTCCAACAAATCTTGGATCTGTCTTGCCATTTCCTCATTCTGTTGAGGTGTCAATTTTTAAGCAGGCTTATTAGGCAAAGTAGCACCAGGGATAAAATTTATGCTATGACTAATTTCTCTAACAGGGGGTAAGGCATTTGGCAAGTCTTTGGTCACAATACCTTTATACTTATTCAGTAGTTCCTCTACTTCTCCTTTGGGAAATGCTTTCCCCTTTACGACCTCTTTCTGATCTTGTTTGGGTAAGATCACCAAGGCATAGCATTGTGTGCCCTTCTCCTTTATCACTTCAAGGAATTCCTTTCCTCCCACAAACATGAACTTGGATTCTTTCTGATCCTCTGGGTTATCGGGCAATGGTAACAATGTTTTCCTCTCTCCATTGTGCAGAATACTATAAGTATTCTTCTCCCCATCATGATATGCTTTCAAGTCATATTGCCAAAGCCTCCCTAAAAGTAGGTGACAGGCATCCATGGGCACTACTATTTTGTTTTAAATTATTGTCTCTTTTCTATACTACAAAATTTGGTTGAAGGTCAGCAATATTTTGATTGACTTTGTTTATTTTTGCATTGGACACATTTCATTTTAGTTCAAGGTTATGTTTCATGAAAATGAAATGGGAATGAAAGCGATGTTCATTATCCTACCACTCATGCAACTCACATTGTTTTGAAATTTGTGTTGTGTATATGTGAGTTGCATGAGTGGTAGGATAATGAACATATACTCATATACTCATTGTTTTGAAATTTGTGTTGTGTATAAGTATGGAATTATATTGTTGCCTTTAAATGTGTTCATTATATATGAACTCAAGTTTTCATGAGATGGCACTTCTGCAATAGAAAGTGACATCACTATCTCACAAGAACGAATCCCACACTACTTTAGACATCAGATGAATAATCTAGTGCTTGTTTTACTCTGCCAAATTGTAAACTTAAATTGCTGCTGTTTTTTTTTTCAAATTTATTATTCCACCCATTTGTGGGCCCCAATTTTTCAAAATTATCTGAAACATTTTGATCAAAGCTTCATAGGTAGGTTACTTTCTCTTTCTAAATCAAATATGTGTTGCTTGATTTTGATCTTGACATTGAACCGACTTAATTTAATTCACTTGTGTCAAATCAGCCATTTTATGAGTTTGTAGGCTTTTCTTTGGAATCCAAATTGGCTTCTTTGGTGCTATTGGTGTGATTATCTTTTTTGCACGGTCAATTTCATTGTTTTTCTCAATGCTAATCATTGTTCTTTTTTATTGCTTTTGGCCTCTACTAATTTTCTTTACACATATAGCTAGTTTTTGAAACATTGTAAATTTAGTTTTGAATTCGGTGCAATTTTTTTTTCTGTGTAATCATTGGAATTATTTTATGTTGTGTTTGCAAGCTTCTTTGCATAATGTCCCCACTGGATTTTTATCTGCTCCGCTTTGCTTTGTATTCATATTTCTTAGAAGTTCTTACAGTTTCCTTAAATTTATTGCTCATGGTATCAACGGATAAATGCTTTCTTGGTCTTACATCAGGCAATATCTGTTTCTAGATGCTGATGTAAGATGCTAATCTGCCACTCAAATAGATCCTGATCTATCAACCCTAATCCAAGCAGGAGAATATATTTACAAGATTACATTTTATAGTCTTAATTTTCCCCTTGTTGCTAGACACGTTGCTAGTTATTAAGTTTCCCCTCACAACTAATAAGGTAGAAACTTTCCCAGTAACACAAAGTGGTGCCTGTAAGTTATAGTTGCATATTCCCTTGTCAAACAAATTTGCGATTGGTGATTTTCCAAGTGAAAAAAAAATGATTGTGCTGGTTACTGACAAACCTCAATAGAAGGAAGCTAAATGCCACAATCAATTGTTGTGTTTTTGAGTATCAGGTTGGCTATCAAACAAGGGATGGTTCAGTATAAACTATTCTCAAATACTGAAAACAGTTACTAGGTTCCACAATGTCCTTGATGATTTTTAATGGATTGGTTTTAAGAGCTTCATGTTTTCTAGTTCCTCCTTCCTACATATATATTTTAATCGTTGCAGTCATAACCTTTCTAATGCCACTTTTGTTGCCTAGGACTTACTAGGGCTTCCTCATAATGCATCTTGGATCTTCTCTCTGGTCTATTAGCTATGGACAACTATAATTACGAGTTGGTTTATTTGTCAAAAGACTCAAAACTATTAAAGAACACACCAAGTTATCTTTATAATTAGTCTTCAATAGTGATTTGTTATTGGTTGGTTCATTTCTTTTGAGAGGGTCAATAGTTGTCAATGATTTCAAGCAAAACCTTGTCTCTCTCATTTTTCTTTTCTATACTATTTTACATCATTTGAATCTTGTTCCCGACTAAAATGTGTAGATGAATGAAATGCTTCGAACAATTTGACAAAGTTTCATATAATACAAAAGTGGTTAAAGTCCTATCATTTATACAAAGAGCCTCATGCCTTGAAATTAAGGGTCTTATTGACTCAAAATCCACAATACATCCAAAACAGTGCAAACTGAGATGGTTTAACAACAAGCTCACCAAAAAAATATTATGGGAATATAACCCTTATTAGTTCTTGTTTTTTGGGAACAACTAATGAAATGTTAGTCTGCATTAGAACTTTCAAGGGTTAGATCCTTTAAAGATTTTAGCATCCACTTACCTGCCAGGGGATTGCCTTTAAGTTTCTGCTCTTTAAGGCCCAATCCCCTTTCTCTTTTGATAATCAAATCCATTTCCAACTAACAATATACCTCTTTTTAGTTATCTTTCTTATTTGACCATAGAAAATCACAGATTGTTTTATGGATATGTTGATGGCTCCCAAAGAGCCAAATGGAAGCATAATATATGGCGAGTGAGGAAATATTCTTTTGACAAGTCTGACCTCTGCCATGTAATGAAAAGTAAGTGCCCATGCCATTTCATAATTGTTTTTTGGAAAAGGCATTCTCATGCGTCTTTAAGGTTAAATCCTTCCTAGTGCACACACACATGTGTTCCCATGTGTCTTGAAGCTTCAGTCCTTCCTAGTGTGCGTGCACACACACACACACCCACGCATGTGCACACATGCACACACACCCTTGCACGTCCACAGACACACACAAACACACACACACACGCAATGCACACAAATGCAAACACACACACACACACACACCATGCCAAGTGGGTGTGCTGATTGGCCTTAATAATGAATACGAGTGGCTCAGCACACACTCGCATCCACAAACAGAGAGACTGACCATTTGCTTCATATAGTGTTCAAAATTTTGTACCCTTTGTTAACAAGGTCATGGACCTACTGCAGGGGTAAATCTAACCATGTGTGCGTGTGTGTGCATGACTGGAAGTGGCTTAGCATCAGGCTCTTTATGAGAATACCTGTATGATAAACCAGTTACCAACTTACCATGCGAGACACCAGAAAACTACTTAAGAGAGCATCAGTTATTAGTTTCTTGTTGGTTTTTATGTTTACATTGGTTACTGATCACTTGTGCCATATTGCTTTCTCGTCTGAGGTTATGGTCGTTGTTTACTTTAGTGAACACATTAGATTTGTAGGTTCTTCTGTTAGTTTTCTTTTGCATATGATTTTTTTAGGTCGATCAGTTGCCATTGTTGGTTTTAAAGCCAATAAAAGTCCTATTTACTGCTCATTGTTAAGTAGATTTTAATAAATTTTTCATTTCTCCTCGAGGTTGGCCAGTATATGGTAAATTTGACTTGCATTCTTACTTTGGAGTTCAGTAACTTGTTTAGATTGCTGAAAATGTCAAACGTAGTGGATGATGATATCATCTAAAGTTGTTGAACATTCTTATAATAGTACACTGACATCAAAGATAATGAAACTGCATTTATATTTTGAGTGAGGTTGAATGTATTTGTGCTAACGATTTTTTAATCTTGTACTGGACATGATGCTAGTTCCTCCTTTTTAAATGTCAAAGTTTGTTTATCTTATCATTCTGGCTTCTTGAAATCTGGAAAATTGTTTATCTCAGTTGTTTAGTATAACAGGGAATATTAGAGTATAAATACGATGAGTTACTTTTAGGTTTTGAATTGGTACTCTGAGCCTCAAAACTTGTATCAAATATTTCTTTGCAGTTGAACCAGGGGAACTTCTGGCTCAGGAAAATTATATGGCAGATGACAGAAATGATAATGGATCTACACATGAAGAACATAAAAAGAGTTCAAAGGATACATCTAGAGCAGGGAGCCTACAGGATGGGGCTGTGGCTAGGCTTTCTACTGATGGGAAAGAGTTGGTCCAAACTCCTTCAAGCAATCCAGGTAGTCTGCATGAAAATGAGCTGGGTGGTTCTCAAGCAATTATAGATGTTAATCAGAATATAACTGAATGGTCATTTGTGGATGAACACCCAGCACATGATCATAGACATAATTCGGAATCAGTTGAAGAGAATTTGGTAAATCCCGTTGGGGCATCTGTGTTTCTTGCAATGCAACAAACTAAGTCATTGGAATGCAATGATGAAACAAACCAGGAGTCCAGAGTTCCAGATGAAGAGGATGAAGTAGACGACTTTGATCCACTTTTATTCATTAAAAACTTGCCACATCTTTCAGAAGTGGTTTCATCTTTCCGGCCTATGTTGCTTCCAAAGCAAACACGGAGATGTCCACCTATCACGCTAGTCTTAGACTTGGATGGTAAGGCAATTGTTATGAACTTATGCACTTGTGGCAATTTTGTTGATATATTTTCTCAGAAGTTTTTTTTCTTCAACCTAATATCCTTCTGTGTTGCAGTTTCATTTCATATTCTAAATACAAACCTGTATTTTCAGTTTAAGAATCCAAAAACAAAATAATATGTTTTGTTTTCGGTTTTTTTTTAATCAGTTGCGGACAGCAAGTTTGCATGTATGTTTCTTATTATTACTAATATTAAATTAAATTTGGTTAGCATTGAATACAATTTGTAGGAAGCAAAATCAAAATAAATGCTTTATTATTGTCTATATTTTTTTTGAAGCATTAATACATTACCATCTATTTTTCTCAGTTGCTTATGATTGCCGATTCTTTATTTATTAAAGACATGTTTTGGCTACCTGTAGTCTTGTGGTGATTAGTGTACACATCAATATTTTTATGCATGATTGTGTGGTTTGCAGCCTTCTGCCCCTGCTTCAGTGCATTTGATCTGTATCTAAAGTGCCTCAGTTCCATTCTATGATGAATCATTTACTGTCTTTCTTACAGTTTTTTTTGCCCAGAGTATGCTCTCCTTTATTTAGTTTATATGCTATTTTTGCAGAAACTGCACATAGACTCCAGTATAATTTAGATATTCCAGTTTTCTGATGGTATACTCTTGTTTAAAACATACTAGTCATGTGGATTGACTAAACAGCAATAACAACAGCAGCAAATTTCCTGGATCTACTGTCCAATTCAGTCTCAGCAAAATAAAATCATCTTACAATATTTGTAGGCACCAACCGCTAGACACCAATCCCCACTTACAGAGTTTGTAGGCACCCACCTACTAGAGACACCAATCCCTACGACTGAGCACCGACTCAGCAAGAGACATCAATATCTTCTTCCAGGAGACACCAACCTTTTCTGCTTTCTGAAGATGATTTCGTCAGTGGTTGATGTGCATTTAGCTCTGCTCCAACAAACTGTTTGCTAGAATGTTATTAACTTCATATTCTGGACTTCAATCTTCTAAACAAACATTCACTTGCATCAGAATAATGATCTGCTTTACATTTAAGTCTGGTCTGCTCTGACTATCATGATACAGCATTGCATTCAACTTCACTATCTTGTTCTTATCACATACATATCCTTATTCACCTCTGCTTTGCTCTATATTCAATCTGCTTTGCTGTGCATTAATTTTGCTCCGCTCTGGAAATGCTGGAGCATTTTCACTCTTAATCAATCACACTTCACTTGCAAAATTCTTCTCCTTTACAAACCCCTTTTGAGTGCCTATAATCAATGCAATAAACACATAGGTTGGCCACCCTTTTCAAAAATGACTGTTACTAGGATGGCCAAACACATTTCCTCTTTTTGCTTTAGAAGAGATTCTAAATCTTCCCAAGTAGGCCACTCGATGGTCGGGGGGTGCCACTATCACATGCCAAAAAGTGATCAATGAGGCTAATAAACCTAAGGGCTGATCACTGACGGCCGATACCTTAACAAAATTCGTAGAGTGAACAAATTGCATAGGGTTTTGGGGGTTGTCTTTATCTCTTACCGCATGACAACAGACATTCAGAACAACTTGTCAAGCCAAAGGCCCAAGCAGTGATGGTCAAAGACCAAATCAGTGGTCGGCAATGCATCATACAATATTCCGTCAAACATCGAACTGGGCAAGCAGAAGGTCCGATCACCAATTAACTTAGACTTAAATACAATGCCAAATAACCACATCAGTGGTCAGGGGTTGGACATTCCCCATAACACTTTTAAAATATGCTTTCAACAAACACTAAGCACCAAGTTTGAAAAATGACGAACGTGCAGTCATTTTGGGGGTCCGACTGACTGCATAGCTCATCCTGACAGACACAAATCAACTGTTAGGCCAAAGACTCAAACTCCAAAGCATGACAGACAAACTCATGAAACTGTGTTTAGTAGTCTAATAACTTCGACATCAATGACAGTTTGACAAGTTTCCCACAATCTCGTTTGTAACAACCTTTTTACATCAATCACAACATTTCCAACAATCTTTATCTCTTAGGTTTTTTATTTTTTTGCTAGATTGTTGTACGAGTTGCTCAAGTATCAAATCTGTTAATGTTCCCTTTCTAATTTACTCAAGTTTGGGAAATTTGGTTCACTTTCCTAGTTTGGGTGGGATTTTGGAGTTTCTCGTATTTGCACTTTTCCTTCACTCCCTATGCCACCACTTCCCTCTTCCTTATCTTTTTGCGGGCCTTTGGACTTAAACCTCTCCATTCACCTGGCACTGTGATTCCTGGCTGCACTTCTCTGGTTACACATTCATCTTTGGACCCTTGAGGTTTCTTATGACAACCTACCTTTATGGAGGTGCGAGCAGGGTATCCTAACCCTGGAATCAGTGTACCCCTGCAGCATTGTTCCTGTTGACATGCCAATCCACAGACCCCTGCTGTATTGCATCTTGAGGACTGTTTTCAAAGTTTTTCAAGTGGTACTCTCAACTTTTAGAATAGTTAAGATGTCATTGAAAAATACCAAAACAAGTTTCCTCAATCAGGTACCAAATACCTGGTTCATTGCTCTGATTGGCAAGTGCCCAGTGTATTCGTGAGGTTTAATGGCATGTCACAATGTCCACAGTGACACCTGAGATTGTCTTGTGTATGTCAAATGGATGTTGCGATAAGGAACCTGAAGTCAGTTTTCAAAGAGTAGAAGGTTCCATTCAATTTATCAATAAGCTCATCAATCTTGGGAATGAGATACCTATTCTTGACTGTTATTTTGTTCAAGGCCTGGTCAGTTGTGCACATTTTCATAATATTATCTTTATTTACAGACACGAGTGATGAAGCAAATAGACTAGAACTAGGTTTGAAGTGACCCATTTCCATAAGTTCTTTTATAGCTTCTTTATTTCCTTCCTATATATATATGGATGGTAGTAGGAGCAATCATGATGGACTTAGAGCCTGTGTCCAGCTCTATGATACAGTGATCCAAAATGAGCCAAATTCATGACTAGAAAATGACTTTGCAAAATGGACTTAAAATCCTTTTCCATCGTCATATTAACATGGAAATTGACAGGAGATATCCTCAATCCCTGACTTGTCTACCAATTTATGGTTTGAAATTTATTTGTTTGACCATACTAAATGTGGAAAACAAGTATATGGTCTCTCCAGGGTAAATTTGGTGTTTAATAATAATTTTATTTTCTAACTCGAGTGTTTTGATTTTTCATTGTGAATCTATTAGTATAGATTGTCTCCGTGTATGAAGAACAAAAGTTACTAATGTTTAAGCACTAATAGCTCGGTTTATCATGCATAGATGATTTAGAAGGTTATTTAAAATTTATTTGCTTCACCGTTTTTGAGTATTGGAATCATTTTTGTCATTTGAATTTTGAACGCTAGGAAAATGATTGCTGTAACATTTTGTTCATTTAGTTTGTTATATAAATGATTTTGTGTATCAAACTTGTTTTGCTGGTAATTAGAAGAATGCTGAAATGGTATGTTGAAAATGTTTGCTGTCATAGGATAGCTGTCAATAATTTCGTTTTTTTTGGTCAATTGGGTTATATGATACCTTAACTGTGGGATCCACATTCCCCTGGCTTGTTACTACCTACTCTTTTATTCTCTTGTAGACATTTACACCCAACGACCCTCATGGTGAGATTTTGAACCCTGGTCCAACTTCCTGTATGACTCCATCTTTACCGATCAGTTGTACATGCTGGATGGTGACATTTTAATTGTTGGTCCATTATTGCACTTGCATTTCATCATTTATTAAATTGGTACTTTCAGTTAAACAAATAAATGTTTCTTGTGCATTGATAAATAATTCTTCATATAGTTTCTTTTTTTTGGATATGTAACATCATTTGTACATGCTTCAATTTTCTCTCGTGGCATACTATTCCTTTGTGATATATTTTAGCGTTTTAAACTGTTGATTTTGTATGCTTCATCCTGGCACTCTAAAAATTAAATTTGCTTCCATTTCTTTACATAAGTTATATGTGAATGGCCAATCTCAAGGAGTGCTGCTTTCTATTGACTTGTATGTAAATTACATTTACTTTTAGGAGCTCTATTAAATTAATGTGGCAGATTAGTAACAACACAGATCTGATGATTCTATTTGATTGACCAAAACAGAGACCCTTGTACACTCAACACTAGAGCATTGTGATGATGCAGATTTCACTTTTCCAGTTTATTTCAATTTGAGAGAGCACACAGTGTATGTGCGATGTAGGCCTTTTCTCCGATTGTTTATGGATAGGGTGGCAGATATGTTTGAAATTATTGTATTTACAGCTAGTCAAAGCATCTATGCAGAGCAACTCTTAAATGTTCTGGATCCTAAACGGAAGCTTATTCGTCATCGTGTATATCGTGAATCATGCGTATTTGTAGAGGGTAACTATTTAAAGGATTTGACAGTTTTGGGGCGTGATCTTGCCCAAGTAGCAATTATTGACAACTCACCCCAGGTATTTCTAATGTTGTAGCTATTCCTTCTCTAAATTCTTTTTGTAGTATACATGCATTCGAAGGCATTTACTTACTGCCTATGCTCATAACAATATAACATAGAAGGCAGACAAACTGAATAAATATCTTTCCATGCTTCTTGCCACATTGGTTCTGTTTGATATTTATTGCAGGCATTTGGATTCCAAGTTGACAATGGCATTCCTATTGAGAGCTGGTTTGAAGATCGTTCAGACTCTGCTTTGATTGCATTGCTTCCTTTCCTGGAAACATTAGTAGGCGTGGATGATGTCCGTCCAGTCATTGCTAAGAAATTTAATCTTCGTCAGAAAATAGCAGCGGCCATTGAACGTAGATTTGGAAACAGTGGAAATATGTTTGATCAAGATTCTTGAGAATGCATATAGTTGTGTTGTATTTGTTATAGCACTGACAATGTTCGTTTTATTCTGTTACTTCATAATAATTTTTGGCTCTTTTTTTAATGTTATAGTTTTAGTCCATTGTTCACGTGTATGGATAATTGCATGTTCACAGTCATTTCATTGCACATAATTTAGCTTGTGTTATAATTTCCAGAAGCTTTACTTCGTTATGTTTCTTGCCTTGTAAATTAATTTGGCTGAGTGGCCAATGTTTTTGTTAATTAATGAGACTTGTTCAATTGTCACCTTCAAATCAAGGGATGTTTAACTTGGATTTTGGTGTTCAAAAGAATAAAAAATGAACTTTTCTAGTGTATGTATCAGGTTCCTTTCTCTGCCTGGCTGTGTATTGTGGTTGGTTAATGATTTGACTGATCAGGTAATCTTCCTTTAATGCAAAACAGAGTAAATTAATAGCTTTGTCACGAAGGAAAAGTAATATTTAGTACAGCAGGGTTGATAAATAGTACACGTACAAACATTGGAGATATAAGCTTTATGGAAAGTTATACAAAGATTTTTCAAATGATTTGTTGTTTTTTCACTTGGGGTTCTTGGAAAGTGAACTCTTTTGAAATCTAGAAATTCAATTTTAAGATTGCATTTCCACGCTTCCTGACACTATGATAATGATACCTTGTACATCCTTGGGGAATATTGAAGCTGATTATTTGATATGCAAGCATGAGAGATCCAGATTCTGTAGATAATTTTAATTTTTTCATAGCATGGATCGAATATGAAACTGATTAAAATTTGTATCATGGACAATAATGCACCATGATTCATTTAATCGTGCTTTTTGAATCTCAGGTTTGCTTGCTTGAAGGCAAATCACTTCATTTAAACTTTTGGGATGTCTCATACAGGATACAAACAATTGAGATTTAGTGGAGCCTTCATTACGATTCACATTATTCAGGGGAATTCATTGACCTTTGAATGGAACCCAAAGTTACTAGTCTAGTTTGGTTCGATGCCCTTACATAATTGACAATTTTGTTGGGTGCCATACTGAATTTTTGCTATCCGACAAAATTTACTTACAAACTTTAGGCTCGATATTATTTATGATAAAAAGTAATGGAGGTTGATAGTTATTTTTTAATAATTCTGAAAATAAGCAAAAATACAAATAATATCAGTTCACAGGTATAGAGCAGATAGTAGTTAATACGTGTCAGTGCCAGCAACAACATGCTAAAACTCATTCTCTGGATTTTGCTTATCCTCATGATGGATTGTGGAGTATGATCCAAAACATCGATTGTAGAAAATGTTGCATAGACAAACTTGAGAAATATTACTATATTAACACAAATGTTAGTATAATTTTTTTTGAAAATGCCTCCGACCACTCTGCCTGCCTAAATGGCTCCTTTTTGCATGAATGGGGATTTCACTGCCCCTACGCTGTATGCTTCGGTGGGAACTCAGTCCACTACACTTCCTGCAACGGTGTTTGCTTCCCTTCTACTGAATGTGGGTCCAGAGACTGTTGTTCTTGGTGCTGGTGGTGGAGGGGTTTTCACTTATGGGATTGTTAAGGATGGGTTTTTTTCTAGTAATTGATAGTCTCTGGTAACATTGAACATTTCCCTTGTGCAAATGTTTTTTTTATTGAAGTGTTTTCTTCTTTTGAAGAACATGATTTGGTGCTAAGCAAGTTGTGGGGTTTAGGGAATCACTCTTTCAACCAAACCTTGGACATTCTATTTCAACCCTCTTATTGAACCACTCAGTATGCACTCAGTGTGGGTTCGTTTCTCCAATTTTCACTCCATTTTTGAGAGATTTCTTGCTTCGAGGCCATTAAAAACTCAATTGGCCATTTCTTGAAGGTGGATGAGGCTACAACTTCGTTTGGCCGCTCTACTTTTGCTCGCATTTTGGTTGACATAAATATCTCCACATCACTTTTGGAGGATGTGGTTCTCATGGTTGGGGACAGGCTTGAACTCAATCGTTGGATTATGAGGGCCTCCCCTTTCAATGTTGGTGATGCTTCTCTTTTGGCCATTTGGCTACAAACTATTCTCTTTTATGTTGGAAAGGTGCTGCTATTTGGCGGAAGGATGCAAGTGATGATCATTTGATTGTTCGAGCTTTCGATTCTCCTTGATTTTCCCTTCTAGGACTCTTCACAGACTAATGATGATACCCCCAGGGTGATGCTCTTGTTGAATTGGCCTTAGATCCAATGGACCTGTCTCCACCGCACACTTCTGGTGTGGTCCCTTTTGGCTGCACAGACCCTTCTCCGACTGTTGCTCCTGATCTTCTCTAGCATGTTGCGGCTGATGTAACAATGTTGCCAACACTGTGTTCCTGGTGCTGCCGGTCCTACAATGAGAGCCCCTGTTGAGAAACATGTATCTCAACCTTGCAATATTTCTAGATAGTTCTAAAAGTAGTTGGCATTTTTCCTATGTGTCGGTGCCTTGGAAAAGGGAAAATTAGTTGTTAGAGGATGCCCTGTCCATAGTATAATATATGAGGGCTATTTTTAGTGTGTATGACACATTTCATGACAACTCAGAGGGTCAAAAGTAGGGGATAATACTTTGGATGTGAGAGACTATTTTAAATCGGATTCTATCTTTTTTTGGACAATACATGTCAAGTATGCATGGGCAACACATGTCAAGGAGGTTTTGCTTATGGTTTTGTAAACCACGAATGGTTTCCTAGTTGTGAGAAGCCTATAAAATGAGGGCTCGAGGACTTTGAGCAATGAGTTTTGTTTGCAAGATAGGGTGCTAGAAGGATGTTAGTGAAGCTCCTCCAAGCTTGAGTTGAGGTGATACTCTTGTAAGAACTTGAATTGCAAGTGTGTTGTAATCTCTTATTGATTTGATAATACATTTTGCAGGTTTTAGAGAGGTTTTCTCCTGTAAGGGTTTTTCCCCACGATAATCACTTTTATGTGTTCATTGTTATTTTGTTTCTACTTGTATATGTTTCTTGAAATCTTTGTAATAGTTATGTTGAAATTTGCATAATTGTCCTCTCAAGATTAGCATAAGAAGTGTTTCCGCACACCTTTGCCTCCTTACAAGTGGTATCAGAGTATGGCCTATTTTGGTTCTATTTTTTGGGTATAGGGTTTTTTGAGCTAATTAAGGTTTGCGTGGGAATTTGTGTAGAGTATTTCATTTTCTGTATTGCAGAATAGTAAAGACTCCTATCAAGGAGGATTGATGTGGAGAAGTTTTCTGGCATGAGCTTTGAAATGTGGAAGCTGAAGATGAAAGATTTGTTGATTGATCAAGATCTATGGGATGCGGTGGATGAAAACGTCCATCAGCCTACGGATCCAACTTTAGTTGCACGATATGATGTAATGGATAGAAAGGCTAAAGGTCTCATAAGATTGTGTCTTGTAGACTCAATTCTGATAAATGTCCACGAAGAATCTACTTCGAAGAAGCTAAGTGAGATCTAGCAAGCAAAATCACTTGAGAATAATATTTTCTTGAGGAATAAGTTGTATTCTTTGAGAATGGAAGGTGGACAAATTTCTGAGCATTTGGAAAACGATAATATGTTGGTGACTCAGTTGACCTCAGTAGGGGTGTCAATGGATGAAGAAAGGTGCCAAATCTTGCTATGTTCGTTGCCAGACTCATGGGACAAACTTGTCATGGCCATAGGGAGCACTTCAATTGTCTTGAAGATGGAGGATGTTGTTGGTTCTCTACTTTCTGAGGAGATGAGAAGGAAGGTCTCTCTGAATGCCAAAGAGACTTTGAGTGTTCGAGGAAGATCAAGAGAGGCAAGAACGAAAAACAACATGGCAGTTCTAAGTTCAAGAATAAGGGGAGATCAAAATCCCCTAGTAAGTCCAAGGTAATATGTTGGAACTGCGGCAAACCCAAACACTTCCGAAAGGATTGCAAATAAGAAGAAGAAGAAGAAGAAGAAGAAGAAGAAGAAGAAGAAGCAAGATTCTGATTCTAAGTCCGAGAAGGAAGATGTAGATGCTTTTATTACAGTCTTGGCCACTCGTGTAGGTGACAATGCATGGCTGATAGACTCAAGTGCATCTTTTCATAGGACTCCTAATAGAAATTGGTTTAGTAAGTATGAACATTTTGATGGTGGTAAGGTGTATTTGGGTGATAACTCTTTTCTTGATATTGTTGGCTGTGGAAGTGTTCATGTGGAATTTTTTGATGGTAGAGTTAGACAATTTGACGATGTCTTACGTATCCCGGGACTAGCAAGAACTTTTTTATCTGGTAGCAAACTAATAGATGTAGGGGTGCACGTACAATTTTCTGAAGCAGGTGTGAAAATGGTGAGAGGTGTTATGGTGATAGCAAGAGGAAGAAGATTGGGTACTTTGTACCAACTTGATGCATGCACAGTTGAGTGCAATAGTACTTCTGATAAGATTGTACACAAGACTACTCTGGTGGAAAATGATAGGTTTTCTTTTTCAGCAGATGGTCATGGCTTTTGGGTACCCAAGGGTGCTCTGTCTAGTGAATCAAAGTTGCCTGCAGGGAAGACAATGTTATTGCACCAAAGACTTGACCACATAGGTGAGAAGGGTCTACGAACCTTGAAAAACAAGAACCTTGTTGAAGGGTTGAATGATTGCAATCTTGAATTTGATTTTTGTGAGCATTGTATTTATGGAAAACAAAATTGCATTCAGTTTTACTCGAGTTCTCATAAGTCTTCATGTGTTGTGGATCTAATCCATTTGGATGTATTTGGTCCAGTTGACGTTCCTTCTATTGGTAAATCAGCTTATTTTGTTTCTTTCATTGATGATTTCAGTAGAAGAACGTGGGTTTATTTTCTTAAGAGTAAAGCTGAAGTTTTCAGTCGTTTCAAAGAATTTAAAGCAATGGTTGAGTTGTAGACTGGAAAGAAGATAAAATGTTTAAGGATAGATAATGGGGGTGAATATTGCTCCAATGTTTTTGACACATTTTGTAAAGATTGTGGTATTAAGAGACAGAACACAACTCCGTATTCTCTACAATAGAATGGAGTTGCAGAAAGAATGAATAGGACCTTGATGGAGAAGGCTAGGAGTATGCTGAGTGGTGCTGGACTAGAACAAAAGTTTTGGGCTGAAGCTGTAGCCATTGCGTGCTACCTGATAAACAAGTCTCCCACATCAACTCTTGTCTATAAGACGCCAATGGAAGCGTGGTCGGACCACAAGCCTTCACTTAAACATTTGAGAGTTTTTGGTTGTGAGGCATATGCTCATGTACCAAGGGAGAAGCAGACAAAATTGGAAAACAAAGCTGTTAAATGTATATTCATCGGATACAATTATATTGTGGAAGGATACAAGCTTTGGGATCCTGTTACACAAAAGGTATTTTATTCAAGAAGTGTTATTTTTAGAGAAACTAAGCCTTCTTTTGTTTCAGTGCAGCAAGAACAAATAGAAGAAAAGAACAATGTGATTCAACTACCTGCTACACTTGAGAAAGTTGAATCGAGGCCCTAAGAAAGACAAGAAGTTGCTCTCTCTCTCTCTCTCTCTCTCTCTCTCTGTTTGTGAGCATTGTATTTATGGAAAACAAAACCGCAATCAGTTTTACTCGAGTT
>MU228458.1:115170-137536 GCA_018584345.1 Thuja plicata | reverse complement strand
TAGTGGATAAAGCATTCACCTTTTGTAACCGAGAAATCCAACTCACTGTTGTCCCACCAACAGTAAATACATAACCTATAGTACTCCACCTGGTATCTATATCTCCTGCCAAATCTGAGTCAACATAGCCATGGACAGTAGTAGTAGAGCCCCCAAAGTGTAAACACTTATTGGATGTACCTCTCAAATATATGAGAATCTATTTGACTGCATTCCAATCAATCCAAGGGTGACTCATATACCTGCTAACTATTCTCACTGCATGTGCAATGTCTAGCCTAATACATACCATAGCATACATTAACCTCCCTACAGCTGAAGCATAAGGCATCTTGGACATTTTTGCCTCTTCTTCTGGTGCCTTTGGACACATCTCCTTAGTCAATTTCAAATGACCAGGAAAAGGTGTAGTGACAAATTTGGCATCCTTCATGGAGAATCTCTGCAACACCTTTTCAACATAATCAACCTGAGATAGAGTTAATTTTTGGTTCTTCCTATCTCTGCAAATTTTCATGCCAAGGATTTGTTTTTCTACCCCCAAATCCTTCATAGCAAAATATTTTACTAAGTGTTGTTTCAACCCCTTAATATGATCCATGTTAGACCTAGCTACAAACATATCATCAACATATAAACATAGAATAATGTAGTTGTCCTCATTTAACCTCTTGAAATAAACACAATGGTTAGAATTACATTGAGTGTATCCATTCTCATTCATAAAAGTATCAAATTTAATGTACCATTGCCGAGGTGCTTGCTTCAAGCCATATAAACTTTTTTGCAATCTGCACACTAAACTCTCCTTACCCTTGACCTCAAATCCCTGTGGCTATACCATATATATTTCTTCATTCAAATCACCATGAAGAAAAGTTGTTTTAACATCAAGCTGCTCTAAATGAAAATCTTCAGTAGCCACAATACTTAAAACAGTACGAATAGAAGTCATTTTAACAACTAGAAAAAATATCTCATCAAAATCAATACCATTTTCTGTGCAAATCCTTTTACGACTAATATGGATTTAAATATTTTCTTACCTCCATCTTCTTCTTTCAACTTGTAAACCCATTTATTCTGCAAAGCCCGTTTACCTGTAGGTAACTTACATAAATCCCAAGTTTGATTTTTCAGCAAGAGTCCATTTCATTTGTCATTGCAGACTCCCACCAAAACTTTGTATCCACCTGCATAGCTTCATTATAACATTCAGGTTCACCAGCATCAGTTAATAAAATAGAATACAAAGAAGGTGAAAATCTATCTGGAGATCTACTTAGCCTTGTTGACCGTCTAACATTTACTGGGGTGTGTGGTATTTGTTGTTGTTGTTGTTGTAGAACATAAGGAATTACTGGAACATTATCTGTTGGAGTATCATCCAACTCTACATAATCAATGTCTTTCTTCTCATGTTGTCACAACATATATTTGTACAACACTTCCTCATTGAATATGACATCCATGCTTCTTACAATTTTACAATTTTCAAAATCAAAAAGTCTATAGCCAAATTCATCAATGCCATATCCAAAAAACACACATTTCTTTGATTTTTCTTCTATCTTGGTTCTATTTTCAAAATCTATATGTGCAAATGCTTCACAACCGAAGGTTCTGAGAAAAGAATAACTTACCTTCTTACAAGTCCATGCTTCCTCTATAATACCACAACCCAAAGGAGTAGAGGGACCTCTGTTAATTAAATAAACATCAGTATTTACAACCTTTGCCCACATGTTTAAGGGGAGCCCAACATGCCATCTCATAGTCCTTGCACGTTCCATTATTGTCCTNCACAACCGAAGGTTCTGAGAAAAGAATAACTTACCTTCTTACAAGTCCATGCTTCCTCTATAATACCACAACCAAAAGGAGTAGAGGGACCTCTGTTAATTAAATAAACATCAGTATTTACAACCTTTGCCCACATGTTTAAGGGGAGCCCAACATGCCATCTCATAGTCCTTGCACGTTCCATTATTGTCCTGTTCATGTGTTCAACCACTTCATTTTTGTTGTGGAGTCCTTGGAACCATTTTATGCCTATGAATACCATTAGAGGAACAATAATCTTCAAATTTCTTGCTGCAATACTCACCACTGCTACCAGATCTGAGATATTTTAATCTTTTACCTGTATCATTTTCAACCAAGCTTTTCCATTTCTTAAAAGTTTCAAATACATCAGATTTTTGCCTAAGAAAATAAATCCAGACTTTCCTAGTTCCATCATCAATGAAAGTAACATAATACAAAGAGACACCAAGGGAAGATACATGAGCTGGCCCGTATACATCTGTATGCACAAGCTCTAATTTATCATCTTCTTTTTCTTTCCCACCCTTCAAGAAACTTACTCTCTTTTGTTTCCCATACACACAACTTTCACAGAAATCCAAATTTACACATTTCAGACCTGGTAAAACTTTCTTTGAGTGAATTAATTTCATACCTTTCTCACTCATGTGCCCAAGTCTGTTGTGCCATAGTGTTATTTCTCTATCCACAATAACTGTTTTGTGTTCAACCTGCTCAACTGCAACAACTGTTCCGAAACATTCATTTTTCTCTGTAACAATTAAAGTAGAAGGAACACTATTACCTGTACAAAGATATAAGGTTCCTACTTTCACACCTTTTGCTACTACTAAGGAACATTTTGAAACCTTCCAATTTTTATCATTAAAAGTAACTATGCAACCCTCATCACCTAGTTGCCTTGCTGAAATTAAATTTATACTTAGCCTTGGAACATGTCTTACCTCTTGTAGTAGCCAATGATTCCCATTATGCAACTTAATCTTAATTCTTCCCTTCCCAACAATTTGACGGTGTTCATTATCTCCCAAATAAACTTGCCCAAAATCACCTTGGACATAATCAATAAAATAAATCCTATGGGGTGTGGCATGAAAAGAAGCCCCTGAATCTAGAACCCATGAATCATCAACATTTTCAAGGGAAAGGACCAAAACATCATCATCAGATTTATTACTTACCACATTTGCCTTCTTATTTCCTTCCTGTTTGTCTCCTTCTTTATTCTTCTGAGACCAACAATCTTTCTTCTTATGAACTTGTTTTCCACAGTACCAGCAGTCACTAGGTCCTCTTGATTGAGACATCTCTCCCTTTGACTTCCCTCGTGATTTCCCATGATTTCCAGAGTTGTTTCCTCTATCTCTTGTTCTGCCTCTGCTTTCTGCATTCAAAACACTACCTAATGTAGATCTGCTTGAGCTTTTTCTACAAATTTCCTCGCTCATAATAACACCAACAACATTATCAAATTTTAGGGTGTACGAATTAGAAACAAAATTACGAACAACCATTATCAAGCTACTCTAGCTTTCTGGCAAAGAACACAAAATCAAAAGAGCCCTAATTTCTTCATCGAAATTTATACTTACAGAAGATAATTGATTAGTAACTATATTAAACTCATTTAAATGATCAGTCACTGACCCACATTCTACCATATTCATATTAAATAAACACTTCATAAGAAATACCTTATTCGAAGCGGAAGGATTTTCATACAACTTTGCTAGGGTTTCCATCAACTCTTTAGTTTTGTTTGCTTTGGTAATATTAAACGCCACCGATTGTGCCAGGCATAAGCAAATGCTACCCAATGCCTTTCTATCTAGAATATGCCAATCCTCCTGAGACATAGTAATGGGTTTCTTTCTCACTCCTTCCAATGGTCGCCATAAATCCTTCTGATAGAGATAGTCCTCCATTTGCATTTTCCATAACTGAAANTTGGTAATATTAAACGCCACCGATTGTGCCAGGCATAAGCAAATGCTACCCAATGCCTTTCTATCTAGAATATGCCAATCCTCCTGAGACATAGTAGTGGGTTTCTTTCTCACTCCTTCCAATGGTCGCCATAAATCCTTCTGATAGAGATAGTCCTCCATTTGCATTTTCCATAACTGAAAGTTATGCCTGTTAAACTTCTCAACCTTCAACTTACCCTCGTCTTCCATTACTCCCACTTAACCGTGAGACTCCCACTAAACCATGAGATCTTCCTATACATGATAACTGAAGATAACCTCGCTCTGATACCACTTGTTAGGATAAACAAGATAGAAATAACAATTACATGTAGAATAATAACCAATATCAGAGAATAAAACCAAAAAAATAGAAGAGATCACAAGACACAAAGATTTAACGTGGCTCACCCAATCCCTGGGCTACGTCCACCAAATAGAAAAGTCCACTCTTATTATTATCTAGTGATTACAATCTGATCGCAATGCACAAATCCCTTATAGATCAATACCGCCGTAAAACATACAACATAATAATGAAACCCTAACCCTAAGACAATTTATACAAACTTTATGTCGCTTTAGGGTTAGAACATGTCGACACATAAATTGCACGCATTTCAGAAAGGTAAAACACTTTCTTGGATAGTAATTTCCTGATCAGTCACCACAATATAACACAAGCATCTGTTTGAAAGTCCAAAGAAGTGAGCTCCTATCTGTATTCATTGTTGTATTGACAGTGAGTCTCTAGTTGCAGGTCTGGAGTAGTGAACTCCTATCTTTGTAATCAGAATATATACGTCAGTGAATTATCTTTGTGGGCAAATGCTAATGGCGGTTTTTTCTAGTTTGGGTTTTCCATGTATAAAAGTCTTAGTGTTCACGGGTTGTTGTTTCAGTTCTTTATTTTCTTAATGTTTTATATCGTGAAAATTGAAGTTAGTTTATCACTTAGGTGATATTTCAATTTATGTTGATCCACCCCCCCTCTCAGCATATGGAGTGTGTTCAAAAATTGGTATCAAAGTCAAATTACTCTTGGAAAAGCTTAACCACTTGAGGCAGATCCTGGATGGCGTAGAAGGCAGATCATGGATGGCATAGAACTTACACTTTCAGGCTCCAGTATTTGATAGCACTAATTTTCCTTACTAGAAGGACAAGATGGAAGCATATATGAAAAAATTATATAATGGTATTTGGAAGATTATTCAAAATGGTTTCTATCCTCCTTTGGAAGACCTTTGACTACTAATGAAGAAAGACAAAAGGAAGCTAATGTGAAAGCAAGGGCAATTATTTTCAATATTTATGTGACAACATTTGGGGAAGTGAAAGGATTATAAGGTGCTAAATAGATATGGGATAAGTTGGTCTTGGTATATGAAGGATATTTAAAGACAAAAAAAGAAAGACATACGTATGAGGTCTTAAGAAAGGTATGAGATGAGAGTGTTGAAATCTACATATACAGAGTCACAGATGTTGTTGATGTAATCAGAGCTGGTGGTGGACATCTAGAAGATACAAATGTTATACTTAAAATCTTATCAACCCTTTTGAATAAGTTCATATCAAAGGGATGCTCAATAAGGGAGAAGAATGATCTAAGTCAATATTCAATAGATCAATTTATTGGTTCACTTTCTACATTTGAAATTGCAAAATTTCAAATGGAAAAGAGAGAGACTGCATTCATAGCTATTGAATATGTTGACCCCGAGACATGCAAGATGTTGGAGGAAGTTGACGCATATCTTTCAAGAAGATTCAAGCGAGGCACCGATAGATATAAAGGTAAGTTAGTTCTTAAGTGCTTTAATTGTGGAAGGATATGACATTTTTCTAATGATTTCAAAATAAGAAATATCATAATGAATCAAAAGATGATAGTGTGCCTTCCTTAAAAAATTAGCACCCATTATTGGTGGCTTTAGGACCTATTGGACCCCATTTTAGTAATTCCAAGATCCCAATGTCTTTATTCTTTATTTCCCACATCTTTCATTTTCTCTTCTTGAAACTTTTCACACTTCCCAAGACCCAGAGCTGCTTTGAATTTCACAATGCTAGGACTAGGTCAAACTAAGTCAGCCCTATGTTGGATTAGGCCGACCCAATTAGACCTTGTCCTAGGGAATTATGTTTAAGTGAGTTTCGAGCCCAATGCTGAGGTTTTTCTTCTCAATCTTTCTTTGTGGTTGACCTGGCAATATTAGATCCTAAAATGAGTATAAAATTGGGCTCTCTCCTCTAATTTTGATGTCTATTCTTTATGAAAACAAACCATATAATATACAAGCAATCAATTGATCAAGTGCAAGCAATCAAGCATTCAAGTGGTGCAATTGAGGATTTGAATTCAAGATTTGAAGGCAAGCATCCATTTCAAGATCTCCAAGTCTTCTTCCATTGAAGCAAATGCAATTTTCTCTCATTGATGCAAAATTATCTCTCATGGTGGCCCAATGGAAGAATTCTCAAGAAATGAATAAGATCCATTCAAGATTTCAAGTTTACACTCACTCAAGATTTAGGATTGGAAAGTGTAGATCCATGTATTTTTGAAGGCATCCTTGATTTTACAACACATTCCAAACATCTTAATGGATGACTGATTTCAACATCCATCCATGAGGGTTTTTCATGCAAGGTATATTTGACTTTTATCTTGTTTACATTACTTTTCTTATGCAATTTATATTTCATTTCAAGGTTGATTCCTATATAGGGGCTTGACCAAGGCAATCCCATTTCTGCAACCTTTTCCCCTTCTTCTTGTATGCAAGAGTATATTTATAGAGTTTTGGATCTGGATCTCGGGAGTTTTAGAACCAGTGGTAGATCCTTCACAGAATTCATTAGGTTTTGACCCTCCAAGACTAGGTTGACTTTGTTGGACAAGGTTAAATTTGTTTGACATAGTCCTTTGGATCCAGAATTTTTATAGTCAGAAGTTACAAGTGTCAAAGTACTAGATCCAAAATTATTTCTGATTCTGACAGTTCTATGACAATCAACTCTAGATCTGAAGTTTGTTCCTCCTCTCCTAGCTTCAAGGTGAGTTCATCCTTCTTCTTTTCATCTTGTAATTAATTTTATGCATAAGATCTGATATCCTATTTAGTTAGTTATCATTTCATTTATCATAGTATCAATTCCTTTCAAATATTTGCATATCATTTTATATATAATGTTCCCTTTGACATTAAAGGAATCCATCCCCACACTCCATCTTCAAATCTACATCTTGCATTAGCACCCCTTCATCCTTTTTTGTTGTGCTAATCCGATTTAGGTTTGAGGTTGATCCTTTGGGGGGTTTCCTAACGTATCATAGAACTCCATACCATTTGATTTGGTGAGTGATTTTCCTCCATAACATTGCTCACCATTTCATATGTTACATTTTGGTGAACCCGACTTAGTTTATTTTCATTTTAATTTTGGTGTTAGATTCCCCTTCTTTGCATTCAGATCTCTTTTATATGTATTATAGCTAGATCATATCTTTCCTTGTATGAATTTTGGTAGTCAACATTTACATTACATCATAGTTTCATGCTTAAATTTGATAGTTAAATTGCATTTTTCTTTCAAATTGCATTGCATTTCTCTTTCCTTTCATCCCCTTGTGCATGAATGTTATCACTTTGAGTCCAAACTATAGTATTTTGGTTAGAAGAAGCCATATACTTATGGGTTACTTTGATTCTGAACCCTCCTTTCCTACGAATCTTGATGAGACCAACATGGATCTTAGTGATCCCAATCCTATCTTGGAGAATTATTATTCTCCATATTATTATGATGAAGAAGAAGCCTTAAGGGTTCCTCCTACTCAAGTCCAAAAAATTTCTCACGAGTTTGAGAAGTTTGAACATTGACTAGGTCAAGAAAACAGTAATCCCGAAGCTCTTTCTATTGTAGAAAGCTTAAGGAAACTTATTCACAATGATGAACATGGTGTTAACCTATCACATAGTATTTCTCATATTATTCACGCCATTTTCAAACCATTTAGGGATTGTGCTCAAGAATTAGGCTTTACTCTACCCACTACAAGTGTTGAGACCTCTTTGCTTCTGTCTACTTCTGTTCCTAGTGTGTCCACTTATGCTCCACCTATCATCACAAATTTAATCTAAAATTCTAATCCTACACATGAGAGTCTTCCTAATCCTATTCCCCTTCTATTCCTTCAAGTGTTCCATGTGTTTCATTTCCTTTTTCCATGCCCACTTATCATAGTGTTCCTTTTTCATAATCAACCATTCCTTCCATTTCCAAAAATGTTCGTAACATTCCTCATGTTTATCCTCCTACCATCCTTTCTACCATTAATATATTGGATCAAATTGTGCCTTCTTTGAAACAACAAATTGCTTGCATGACTCAATCTAAGTTCAACATTCCTACTTGTGATGTTTCTATTCCTTTTTCTTTGGATATTATCTACGTTGTTATCCTACAACATATGACGATTATTCATCTTGAGACTTATAATAGTAAGGGTGATCCCATGACTCATGTTAGAACTTTCAAAACCTTGTGTAGTGATTTCTCTCATGACCATAGGTTCATGAAATATTTTTTACTAGAAGCTTTCGAGACAAAGCCTTGTAATGGTATTGTTCCTTGCCTCCCTAATCAATTGATTCCTTCCAAAAACTTGCTAATTCTTTCATTGAACAATTTCAAAACAACATTGGTCCTAAAATATCTCTAACTAATTTAATTCATTGTAAACAAGGTGTTCAAGAAAAAAATAGTGATTTCATTGGTAGATTTAAGCATTTGCATGCCCAGATTTATTATCGTGTGCCTAATATTGATGTGCGACACATTTTTATTGCTAATTTACAAAGTAACATTAAAGATAATATACTTCTTTCTGAATTCTCTTCTTTTCCTCAATTGTGTGCAGTGCTTCATAATTATCAACTACAAGTGATTCAATTTAAGAGCACCACTCCAATGGCTCATGTTCTCATTTATAAGAGTGATGCCGCATGTAATTTTGAATAGTTTCAGAAACTGAACAACTACATCAAAATTAATAGGTACAGTTCACATTTACCCTATGGAAAAGCTTTTTTTTATAGCTAAATTTGAGAATGCTCGGGACATAAATAAAATATTGTGTGATAATTTTTTAGTTGAGAAGACAGATTTATGCTAATGGTTAAGCCTTGGCACTCTGAACGTTCAATAAGATTCCTATTTGGGTTCGACTTCCCCATCTTCCCCTTCATCTATGGGTTGGCTCTCTTTTAGAGGTAGTGGGAAATGATCTTGGGGAATTTCTAATAATGGATGAGGAATCATATAATATTATTTATTCCACCTTTTCACGTATTTTGGTTGAGTTTGATATTTCAAAGGGGCTACCTACGAAGATTTTACTTGAATCTTCTAAGGGTAGATGGATCAAAACTTTGGACTATGAAGGGATTCCCTTCAGGTGTAGAAAATGTTCTAAAATTAGTCATGTGGTGGATCAATGTGGATTAGAGAAAAATAAATTTTTTGTTGCGTGGTGGAAAGGTGCTTTGGTTCAACATTATACGGTTGAGAAGAAATTTGGTTAGCAAAGGAGTTTCTCCTAAGTGGTTGAACACAAATCTCAGGGCCTTGCGTCTTCTTCTCAATTAGTTATGTTTATTGATGGTGTGCTTGTTGAGGCCAATGTGCCTTTGGTTGCTAATTCGGTCTCTCCACAGGTTGTTGTGGTTACATGTGGAGTGACTGGGGAGGCTGGGTCTCCTGTCTGTCCAGTTACTTCTTCGGATGTGTGTGGGAATAGGCCACTGGTGTCTATGTCCTTTGATAGTGCTAAGGCAATTAATACTGGTCGCTCCCTTGGAGATGTTGTGCCTCTAAGGAAAAAATGTGATATTGCCTCTGAGATGATGAGTATTGTTGACCTTCTTTCTCGAGATGATGATGTTCCAACGTTGCGTTCGGTAGTTTGACAAGATGATGTTTCTAAGGGGGAAGAGGGATGGAATAATGTGAAAGGAAATAAATATAAGACGTCTATGCCCTCTTTTGACATGACTCTTTGGTCCCACACGGGCAATACTAAAGGAAATTCTTGATGGGTTGTGGGTGATTGGGATGGAGTTTCTCTGGTTCTTTCTTTGGTTTTTGGCTGCAAATTTTGTTTTAGGTTGTGGGAGCATGTTGGAAAACCCCATATTGTGGTCTTGACCCCGATCTTTCATGTTTTGATGGGATTTCATGGAATATCTTTAGTTTTCTTTTTGTAAAGGGTCGTTTGTTTTTAAACCATCTTGTATTTATACTCAGCTTTCTGATTCTTTGCATAGTGTGATGCTAAAGTTAATCAATGCCAATGTGTTAAGAATTCCTCCTATCAAACCAATTGACACATCTAAACCTTAATCCAAATACTTTGATCCCAAAGCTTTTTTCTAATATCACCGTCAGTCTGGTCATGATACTAAAAAGTGTTTCCACTTGAAAAATGTTATCCAATATCTTATTGATTCTAAGGCTATATCTGTTGATGGCGACCATGATCAAGAAACAAATTTGTGGCACCTTCTAACCAAAAATTTCAAATCTACATCAATCCTTTTCCATCTCATTCAACAAATACTATTAGTCAACCTTCTTCCAATGCATTGACAATGATGACAAAATTAATGAAGCTAATCATGTTGTTAACCAAGTTGATCAAATCAAACCTAAAATTTCATCTCAGCCTTGCATAACCTTTGACCCTACTGATAAAATTAAAGCACCCGATGGTCCTCTCTATATTTTTGTAAAGGTTAATGACCTTCCTACCCGTGGTGCCCTTGTTGATCCCACTTGTATGGTGAATGTGATAACTGAAGAACATCTTTACAGTAAACATTTGAAAAAATATTTTTATGAAATTTTTTATGTTATGATTCAATTTTGCAATGATTTTGTTTATCCTTCCCGTGGTTCTATTTCACTCCCTATTGAAGTTGGTGGTAAAAATTTAGATGTTACCTTCATTGTCATTCCAAATTTTGATTAATTTGAAGTAAAAATTGGTCTTCCTTGGCTTACCTCCATGCAACTCATGGCTTCTCCTATTCATAAATGTGTTAAATTTTGTCATAAGGGAGAAATCATGTCTATTAACCATATCTCAACTTAGTGTGGTTCCTTAAGTTCCTCCTCTTAAAGAAGAAAGGGAATCGATGTTGATTGATCCTATCCCAACCCAAATTTCTAGCAAAAGAAAACATAATTGTCATGCTCGTGATCGTCGTCGTAAGAATCATGTTAGATCCTGCCAATGTGCTTCTCAAAATATTGCTTCACCTCATACACCTCATGCTTCACTTCCCTTTGATTGATCCATGCTTGAGCCAATGGAGGAAGTGAATTTAAAAAAAATAAAGAAGAACAAACAGGACAATTCTATTCATATCATAGATTCTACTACAATTAATCTAGATGAAGAATATACTCTTGATGATGATATTCTTGATGCTAACAATGATATTCATGCTAGTGATTCTGATGACATGTATGTAACTATTGATATTGATCACAATTTCCTAGTTATGCTTTTACAACAATTATCTATCACTCATAGTAACGAACACAACGACCTATCTTCACAGTAGGGTCCTTGTTTGGAACTGGCTATTTTTTCATTTTTTATGCTTAATATTTCTCATCTTGCGAGTTTCCCACCTTCCCTAAACACCTCGGACCAAGATGCAGGGATAGGCAATGCACTTGACTAGCTTCTCTAGTACGATGGATTTTTTTTTTCTTTTTTGTTTGCCCGTTTGTCATGATGTGCTTCCCCCGTGTTGTGTTTCTTATTGCATATTTTATTTAAATTTCTTTAAACGACCTTTGTTGCTCCGTTGGCACAAGGTGATAAAGGAAATGTAATTTTGTACACATTCCTCTATTTGTATCTCACTTCTTCTATATGTTGTTACATGTTATGTTATGCCCATGCCACTTTTTGTACATGCACCTTTATGTTGTCTGATTGGGATGATGCAAAATAGTAGCTACCTATTCTTTTTGGTCTGCATGATGCCAACCCAAAAAGACTCTCCTTTGTAACTCTATGTACCTTTCTTCCATTGTGCTAGTAGTTCTACTACCTTTGGGAGATGATAACAGTTCATTTTGACATAATTCTGATATACATTAGTTATCACATGACCTACTAACCCCAGAGTTGGTAGATCCCTTTAGTGTTCTCTTTTGTCATGTTCTCATTTCCCTTGATTTGTCCTTTCTTGGGGGAATTTCACAGTGGAAACATTTTTTGTGGATGCATGTATGATCCATTAAATAAATTGCTCAAGTTTAGGTGTTTGCAATCACTTTAACGTGTGGGTATACACTTCGCTCCGTGTTTCACATTTTGCACACGCACGCGCGCACACACACACACACAAATTCAATGATATTTTTAGTGCATCCTTAAACTATTCCCCATTGTTCATTTGGTCTTTAGACTAACCGCACACAATTGGTCCTTAGACTGACCATATACGCTTGGTCCTTTGATTGACCATCTTTATTTGATCCTTAAGGAAGCTTACCTTTCCTTAGGACCGATCGTTATGTTGCTAGATCCATTATTGGAAGTACTTTCCTTTAAGGATTGGTCCTTGTTGATGGATTGAATTAGCATAATACAACTTTCTAGACTATTCAATTCCATATTTTGCAGTATTTTTCCTTGTGTGGTTCACAATAAGACAAACTCTTATTGGTTTAGTAATCTCTCTCTCTCTCTCTCTCTCTCGATGCCTCTCTTATTTTGGTTTTGGAATTGATGAGGACTTACATCACTTGGGGGCTTGATGTTTCTATCTCCTTAACCTTAATGAGATCATGTTATGTATTTGATGTACTTTACTGTGAACATGAGCTTGTCTCATACTCCCGCTAAAGTGGGGGCTAACTATACCATCCTAAAAAGTTAGCACCCATTATTGGTGGATTTAGGACCTATTGGACCCTATTTTAGTGATTCCAAGATCTAAATGCCTTTATTCTTAATTTACCACATCTTTCATTTTCTCTCCCCAAAAATTTTCACACTTCCCAAGACCCAGATCTACTTTCAATTTGAAAATGCTAGGACTATTTCAAAATAATTCGGCCTTGTCATGGACTAGGTCAACCCAATTCAACCTTGTCCTTGGGAATTTTATTTAAGTGGGCTATGGTCCCAATGCAGATGTTTATCTTCCTGGTCTTTATTTGTGATCGGCCTGACAATATTGAATCCCAAAATGAGTATAAAAGGGGGCTCTCTCCCATTTTGAAATTCATTCTTTATGTAAGCAAACCATATGATATACAAGAAATCAGTTGATCAAGTGCAATAAATCAAGCATTAAAGTTGTGCAATTGAACATTTGGATTCAAGATTTGAAGGCAAGCATCCATTTCAAGATCTCCAAGTCTTCTTCCATTCAAGAAAAGGAAATATTCTCTCATTGATGAAAATTTATCTCTAATAGTAGCCAAGTAGAGGAATTCTCAATAAAGAAGGAAGATCCATGTTAGAAACTGAGAGGGGGGGTGAATCAGTTAGTCCAGTTATCCTATAGTCCCAGATACTCTCAGATGTATATAACAACAATTTCAAACATATAAATCAACTCGCTGAAATATAAACTGTGATCTCAAACTTATCCTACCGAGAAGCTGTAAATCAAATATTGTGATTACCGATCAATGCATATAAAGCAATGTGTAAAGAAAAATAACAATTCAACACATCCATATACATTAAAACATAGATTTTTAACGTGGAAACCATGCTAAGGAAAAAACCACTTGGGACCAGTAACCCAAAATAATTCACTCTTCTGAAGTGAGCTCGGTGAAGAGCCAACCCTCTTAAAGGTTACAATGCACACTGTTAGGTGTGACCTGGTTAGAGGATTTATCATTGACACTTGACCAATCATTCACTATGGGGTCAACGAGAAAATAATCAACATTCATTGAATGTCATAAGAAAAAGACTGTTAAGTCCCACTCGGTTAAGAGATTTATCTGTAACAATGGTTAAACTGATACAATAATGATCTAATTTAAATAAAACTCTATTTGTAGATTTTAAGATCTATGATAAGCACAATAATACCTTTGATCAATAATCACTTCAGTTCCTCTGATTCTTCATACTCTTCTCTTCTCGGTAAATGCTCTTTCTCTATCACTTGGTGTTGTCTGCAAAAATTCTCGGATATGTCTTCAACTAGTTTGATCAGTCATGCATGAAGTTAATCTCTTCAACAATATGTGTGCGCAGCGTGATTCATAATGAATCTCTTGTCTCTTATATATACATGATAAACTGTTTAATCTCCATCCTTAGATTTTTCCACTTAATCTCTATCGTTGATTTTTCCGCTTCAAACTTCCTTGACAGTTGTGTTAAAAACATGTTTCAATCTCCTTTGTCCGATCATCTTGAATTTTAATAACCGTTTGATCAATATAACAAATGTTATCAATTACCTCAAAATCATAAATAAATGTCAGCTCATCATTTTAGTTGGCCTTCAGTTTATATTACTCGGTCAATACCATGATGCATCGGTGATACCTAGCTCGGTCAACACTATGCTTGGTATACACTATGTTTTCTCGGTGTCCACTGTTCTAGCTCGGTGTATACAGGACTCTTCAAATACCGACCGCATAAACTTTGTTTATTCCAGATCTTTAATCCATAGTAGATGTTTTTAACCACTATGATAATAAAAAAAAATTGACATCAATGACAATACATTAACTGATTAATGTCTATCATCACATTAGTAACTCGGTTGATCATCAAATCAAATGAATTCAAACATACAATCAGTTGTATTTCATCAATCTCTCCCTTTGGCATTGATGGCAACACAATATGAAATATGCAATATGAAAATTCCATAGAATACCAAACTTCTGCTCTACAACTATATGCAAAATGTTGTAGCTCTCCCTAGCTTGTACATATAATGTGTGTAATCACTTTACAACATTAAAACTCACCATGCAGACTCTCCCTGCAGATTTAACTCTTTTGTGCTTGAATCTTCTCTCTTTGTTGATAGATATGTCATTGTTCTTCTCTCCCATTATATGTAGAATCTTCTTTCCCTTAAATGGATAGATATATCATTTCTCTCCCTTTCTCTTTTCTCCTTTTATCCCTTGCAGTCGATAGATATTTCATTGAATCATCTCTCCCTTTGACAACAATGCCAAAAAGAAAATATACAACTCTTCAGTAGCCAAAAATATCTCTGGTTTGCGGTTCAGATCAAGTACCTTGAATGTATTGATATGCATTGTTGGTCTAGTTCTCAGTTTGGATCAACATGATTGATATTCTGATAAAATGTAGGTTGATGCAACCCCCTAGTCATCTTAGTGACCGATAGACGAGGGACGAACCCCTAGTCTATTCCTTAAGTACTCAAATGTATCCTTTGGTAAGGGTTTAGTCAATATGTCAGCTAGTTGTTCTTTTGATAGTACATATTCCAGTGTCACTTGTTTCTTTTGTACTTGTTCCCTCAAGTAGTGATACTTTATAGATATATGATTTGTTTTTGCATGCATAATTGAGTTCTTAGAAATATTAATTGCACAATTATTATCACAATAAATTATCACTGGGTCAGTGATCTCTTCATTCATACCTTCCAAAATTTGTTTTATCCATGCAATGTTTGAACAATTTGCAATAGCAACAACATATTCCACTTCTGTAGTTGACTGAGATATGATCCTTGCTTCTTACTGATCCAAGTAACTAATCTTTCTCCCACAAAGAATTCTCCACCAATAGTGTTTTTTCTATCATCAATGTTCCCAACCCAATTAGAATCTGTGTAAACTTTCAGTTCAAACTTTCCTTCTTTCGTGTACCACAATCCATAATCTCCACTGTTCTTCAAATATCTAAAAATTCTCTTTACAACAGTCATATGTGATTCTTTAGGATTAGTAGAGAATCTTGCTACAATTCCAACTGCGTGTGCAATGTCTAGTCTTGTGTGTACAACATACATCAATTTTCTAATCATAGATCTGTCCAATGTCTGATTTACCTCAGTTGTCTGATCATCTTTTGTCAATTTGCATCCAGTGACCATAGGTGTACTGACTGGTTTTTGAATCTTCCATTCTGAATTTCTTCAGTACTTCCTTGATGTACTTTGATTGAGTAATGTATATGCCTTCATCTTGTTGTAAAATTTGCAAGCCAAGAAAAAAATTGATGTCTCCAAACATTGACATTTCAAATTCTTTTCTCATTTCACCAGCGAATGATTTGCATAAGTTATCATCTCCCCCAAATATAATATCATCAACAGAATCTTTTAGCAATTAGAATCTTATCATTAGTATCTCCTTTCAAGTACAAGTTGTTGTTATCACTTGCTCTAAAAAATCCAATACTAATAAGATAGGAGTGTAGTCTTTCATACCATGCTCTCGGTGCTTGTTTCAGTCTATATAAAGCTTTGTGAAACTTACATACCATGTTTGTCTGATTAGGATCAACAAAACCTTCAGGTTGTTCAATGTATACCTCTTCTTCCAGTATCCCATATAGAAATGCAGATTTAACATCCATCTGATATACTTTAAATCCTTTGTAAGCAACATAAGTAAGCAATATTCTAACTCCTTCAAGTCTAGAAACATGTGCAAAAGTTTCTCCATAGTCAATACCTTCTTGTTCATACCCTTTGCATACTAATATTGCTTTATTTCATGTAACATGTCCATTCTCATTCAATTTATTTTTGAATATCCATTTGGTGCCAATTACATTCTTATCACTTGGTCTCGATACCAATGTCCATGTTTTTTTTTTTTCTGTATCTGCTCAATTTCTTCATTCATTGCATTAATCCATTCATCATTTGCAAGAGCATCTCTAACAATTTTATGTTCAAATTCACAAATCAAACATGTGTTATCATTCAACTTACTTCGTGTCATCATGTCAGCTCTCTTATCTCTACTAATCTGATTATGTGGATGGTGTCTTCTTACATATTTTGCAAGTACAGGTTCAGTTGTTTGTTCTTCATTGTGATCCCCAGTTGCAACATCTTCTTGATTCTCAATTGGTGCATCTTGATACTCGGTAACATTGCCCTGTTGCTCGGTAATGTTAGGCAGTTTCTCAGTCAAAGTGTTCAGTTCTTCATTATAGACAAATCTACTATAGTCTTCTGGTTCTCTTTTTCTTTCAGCATCATTCTTCTCAGCAAATTCATCAACTCTTACGTTTGCACTTTCAATGATCTTGTTAGAAGACTTGTTCAAACATTTATAAGCTTTTCTCTTAGTAGAATATCCTAAAAATATTCTTTCATCACCTTTTGAATTGAATTTCTCATTTATATCATCTTTCAAAATATAGCATCGACTTCCAAATATTCTAAAATAACTCACATTAGGTGTATAACCATACCATAATTCATAAGGTGTCTTTTTTGAATCTTTCTTCAGTTGTACTTGGTTCAATGTGTATACAATAGTACTAACAACTTCCCTCCAGGACACTTGTGTAATGCTCTTTTCAATCATCAACGTTCTAGCACAATCCACAATAGATTTATTTCTCCTTTCAGCAATCCCATTCTGCTATGGTGTCATCGGTACAAAAACCTGTCTCTTAATCCCATGCTCATTACAAAAGTTAGTGAAATCATCAGAAATAAATTCTCCTCCTCTGTCTGATCTTAAACATTTCAGTTCTTTACCACTTTATTTTTCCACTTTAGCTTTGTACCATTTGAACATCTTAAATGCTTCAGATATTTCTATTAAGAACATGACAGTCATCACTCTAGAATAGTCATCAAAAAATATAATAAAGCATCTGTCACCATAATAAATCTGTGTTCTCATAGGTCCACATAAGTCAGTATGAACTAGTTCCAAAATAACATTAGATGATAATTTTTTTCTCTTAAAACTAGATTTTGACATTTTTCCCATTTGACAATTCACATGATCTTAACCATGTTTTCAAAATTCACATGAAATAGCCTCTTATGCCACAACCACACATCTTCATTTCCAGCCATCAAACAAGTAGTTTCAGCAATGTCAAGATAGAACAGATTACCTTTTGATTGTTTTCCAGTGCCGATCAACTTTCCTATTTTATCATATATTTTAGATTTTCTATTCTCAAATGCAACTCGGTGACCTGTGTTATTTAATTGTGAAACACTCAACATATTATAATTAAGTCCTTTCACCCAATATGCATTCTCACATTTGATCATATTGTTCAACAATATAGTCCCTTTTCCTTTCACTAGATAAGGTGTATCATTTCCCATTCTAACAGATCCACCATTATAATGCTCAAGAAATTCAAAAATTTCTTTATATCTAGCCATATGATGAGTCCAACCACTATCAATAACCCAAATATCATTCTTTCGAACTTTAGAAATAAGTGATGTTTCAACATACCTTTCATCTTCTTCTGAATCTTTTTTCATAGCTACAAACACTGTCTCAATATCTTCATCGATGTCAGTGTCAGTGTCTTCATCCTTATTTTCAACAAGGTAACATACTTTCTTTCCTTTGTCTTTGTAATCTTGGTTAATCCTTCTATCATAGTGTCAGTTACTTCTATATTCTCTATCATCCTTTCTGTCATTAGATCTTTCATTGTTTCTTTCATCATTTTTTCAGTTAGGGCATTTGGCAGCAAAGTGTCCAATTTCTTTACAGTTAAAGCATACCAAAGGTAGTTTACCTTTATATCTCCCTTTACCTTTATGTAGTCTTCTAGCCATTAATGCTTCAATTTCATCAAGTTCTCTCTTGTCACTGTCACTGTCACTATCATTTCTTATCATGTGTTTGTTACCAGATTTACTAATTTTCAAAGATGACATAAATGTAGACTCAACATTAGGAACAACACTATTGTCAAAAAAATTCAGTTCAAATGAAATCAATCTACCTATAATATCTATATAGAAAATTGAATAAATATCACTACTTACCTCATGTATTTTCCAAGATCATATATAACTTGCTTGACACTATTGTCGAAGTGTTGTGGGAGAGATAGAGGTGGAACGTACTGCAATAATTATATAATGATCTTTTCATTATTTTCTAACATAATACAATGAAAAGTACATGCAGAATAAAAATATATAGTAAATACGCAAGAACATGAATTACCTTAATGAAGGCATGCCAATCATGCATTTTCATCCCTGGCCCAAATTCACTTTTCTTTGATATGAGATTGTTTATGTTTGCAGCAAATCCTATGAGAAATTGAATTTTTCGTATGACTTATTTTATAGCATTGCTTTATTGCTCTGATAATTACCAAGGAAGGGCACTTATATCAATCTGGTCTCCATTTTTATTGATCTAATGACATCTTTCATTGCATGATTGGAATCTTGAATGTCAGTACAAATTTTGACAATTTTTTCTTTGTCATGCCTTCCATCCAATATTTTTTATAATGTCTATGTTATATTCTTTTCAATATGCATAGCATCAAACAAATGCACAATTTGTAGCTTCTCGTAGTAGGGAAACCTACTAAATTCTCTAAGATAACTTTTTAGTCCCTTTGGAAGGTGGTCATTAATGCCTTGAAGACCTTCATGATCATCAAGTACATCATCAGTAAACAAAACATAATATCAAAATATAAATTACAAACATAAACCATAAGATGGAATGACATTACCTCCATGATTTATTTTATTATATTTCAACTTCCATAGGCAAGGTGTCATTCTTCATGTCTTTGATGTAGTCTCTTCTTTCCCATTGAAAATATGTTTTTTGGTAATTTGATATTTATGATTTCCGAGGAGGAAGTGCCTATACTCATCGAACACTTGCTTTCATAAACTTTTTGAATAATGAGATTTAATCTTCGGACCACAAACATGACATGAAAATTTTCCCTTTGTTTGCAGACCTAAAATATCATGTATGATTGGATTAAATATGTTAATCTTGATGATTATAATTATGATGTGCAATTTGAACACTATAACATACCACAAAAATGTGTTATCCCTGAGGCATCATGTATTGTCCATAAAAGCATTGCATGGAATTGAAATTTTCTTTATCCTATTGGTCTAGAGACGTCATACATAGTCACACCATTCCATAACTCCACCAAATCATCGATAAGAGGCTCAATATATATATTCATATCTTTAACTTGGTACTTACCTAGTTGAATGAACAAAAACATTACATAATTATTATGACCATTTCACAGCAGTATTTATAATTTAATGTAGATGACTATTAAATGAAAAAATACCTGGAACAATCATTGCCAACATTATGTGCTCCCTCTTTATTGACATCCATGGAGGAATGTTATTGTTGATAAAAAAAAATAGGCCACACCAAGTAAACAAATCTCAACTCTCCAAATGGATTGACACCATACGCTGCCAATGAAAGATTGAGATTACGAGGTTCTTCTTTAAAGCGTGGCCACTTTTCCTCTATGTCATTAAATGTAGAACCATTTGTAGGCATTCTCATAATGTCATCTTGACTTTTATTGCATGCATGGTAATCCATAAAGTGTTCCAAGCTAGTGCACCTGAATAATCATTGCAGATGTGGAATAATGGGAACATAACGAAGAACCTTGTGAGACACCTTTTTTGTTATTTGATATGTTCGATATCTATTGTTATGACATTTAGGGCATTCTATTGCAAATTCATTTTGTTTACAATATATAATATGATCATTGGGACATGCATCTATTGTTTGATACTTCATTCCAATATCTTTCATTATGTCAGATAATTCTCGGTATGAGCAAGGTAGAATGTTTGATGGTGGTAACAAAAACTCACCTATCAATCTATGACAAAAAATGTAATTTGTTAATATAAAGAATATTAATGGTACATGATTCACCCTTTATTAACTATAATGAAATTACAAATAAAATAGATGAAATATATGACATGTGTGACATACCTTAACATACATGAGATTGTTATGTTGGATAAACCATTCATAACCTTCAAGTTCACCAACAACAATACAATGGAGAGAAGAGTTGTTTGGGAGCCTTCGTAAAGGGGATTGTATTCCTTCTCAAGTAGAGGTATATCATGAACAACAACAAGGTCATCTTGATCATCATGATCAACTACGCCAGTACCATCATCTTCAATTGTGTTTTTAGGTTTATGATCAGTTAAGCCAATAACATCATATTCAATTGTGTTTTCTGACGCATGATCATATTTCTCCATGGGATCATTATCTTCAGCTTTGATATTCACACCTCCATGTTCCTCCACTTGGAAATCTATATTCTCCAGGTTGTTGTGGTCCATAACATGTTCCCTGGGGAGGTCAACCTATATGAAAATGATGAGCATAAATAAACCATGATCATGATCTCATCATCATGTGATTTCTTATGTATATAAATTGTTAAAATAATATAATGAACAACTTACCAATCAACGATAATCATTCCCCCTGTCAATGTGACCATGTTGCCTACAATGTTTCTCATTTGTTCCAATTATAAGTATTCAAGTCTTTAAGCCCTTACAATTTTTGTAGGGACAATAACATTTTCCATCACCTTTTCTATCAGAGTTAGACAAAAATCTAGCAAGTGTCTCCTTGTTTTGTTCTTCATTGATATTATCTGACATGGTCTTTCTTCACAGGCAAAAAAATTGGGCTATATATGAAAACTTTGAGGTATGTAAGATACAAATATCGTAAGTATGTTGGAAGTCTTCTGTGAACTAGTTATATAGAACTTGAAATGTTAGTTATGAAATGATGTTTCATTATCATATACGAAATTGAAATACTTAAACATAGAAAATTTGAAAAATGAACCAAGGCAATTGAACATTCAACACACCATTTACAAATGTTGGTTTCAATGATAAGGTAGTAGACTGTGTAATTAAATTAATAGTTTAAAATGTATTATGCAACCATAATCCACAACATTATTATGCAACCTTTGTGACTTAGGAGACAATTTGGCCACCAAGTGTGCATGATTCATAATAAAAACCCCTAAAAATGTCTCGATGAGATTTTAAAGAGTCTCACAAAGAGTGTAAGAGAAAAAATGGAATGCATATTAAAGTTTGTTCCATTCTCAATATCGAGTTAGGCTATTGGAACTAGTGAAAACTAATGACCTCATGTTATAAGGTATGAATATTTTCATTATTTTTTCCCCTAAATGCTCTATAACATTGTATTGCATAGTTGATGTAGAAGACTTGTAATTGGGCCCTTGAAGTGTGACTATGCTTATTGTTCAGGCTCAGAATTGTCACCCTAACTCAGGCATTAGGGCTACACGAAAATTCCATCCTCACAATGGAAACCTCTCCTAGCTGTGGGTAGACTATGAATGAAGAGGAATCTCCGGATTCTAGGCCGGTTCCTATAAAATATGGGATATCACCTCCTGATTTGAAACTTGGTAGGGAAAGGGAAAAGAGAAACTTTTAAAAACTGGAAAATAAAAAAAA
>MU228458.1:45485-88890 GCA_018584345.1 Thuja plicata | reverse complement strand
CAAAGCATCTAACACCAAAAAAGAAAGATTTGTCTATCGCGGGTTCACCAAAATGTAAGATATAAAAATGTGTGTGTGTGTGTGTGTGTGTGTGTGTGTGTTTGTTGTTTTGGAGGTGTGTGATGTGTGACCTCCTAATCCAAGACAAGGAGATCCCAATTGATTAATCGAAAGGAGACAATCAATGCAAAAATGAATCTAGTTAAGGATAAGGAAGGGAGATCTAATTATTATGAAGTGAAACAATATATTTGAATTGGTTAAATCCTTAATTGAAATGAAACATTTACCTTGGAATGTAGAAGATCTGGAAAAGCCTTTTTTTATGTCTATGTCAGGTTTCAGGAAATTCTGCAGCCAGATCTGGAACAGAAACGCAGAGACGGACAAAACCCAGAAATATTTTCCTTTTTTGAGTTAGGTCGACCTTGACCTCTTTATCAGGGTGCAATTGTGCCCCAAAATGTTGACCTTGACCTGCAAGCCTCCGACAGAAATTTTGTTCACAGATCCCAAAAGTTGGCCAAAAAGGGTATCCAAATCTGCTTTGTAATTCATTGTCTTGTACTTGTACCTGCAAGAAAAATGGTTTTGTTTGTTGGGGGAGGGGTTTGCCTTAGTCAAACCCCGATTTAGGAATTAACCTTGAAATGAATAATTGAAATAGAGAATGCTAGCAAGTAGTAGAAGTAAATCTATTAATGAAGCTATTATATTCAATTGATATGCAATTGTATTTCGAATGTAAACAAGTGTGTAAATATAAAAGCTTGGACTCAATATTAGAAACCATAAACCTCCATGATTGTATGCTTGGAATCCATCTTGAAGGAAGAATGAATGAATCTTGAGGATGCACAAAGGATCTTGAAGGAAGATCACACCACCATGATGGATATATCTAGGGTGTGAATGATGAATCTTGAATGCTTGAACCAAATTCCTTCAAAGGCTTGAATGCTTGAATCCTTGATATTCAATGGAGAACTTAAATGCTTGAGAGGAAGACTTGAAAACTTTGATTGAACTTTGAAAGCCTGAGAACATGTAGAATTATTGCTTCTTACTTAGTCTTGTTCACTTGGATTCTTGCTTAGTTGATGGTTAGAGAAAATGAGAGGAGAAGGCTTCCTTATATACCAATCTAGGGCATAATCTTCTAGAGAGGCCTGTACATAGGAGAATTAAATTCCAATTAGACCTATACCCCTAGAGGAGGACCTATATTAAATATAATCTAAGATTCGTCGCTTCGAAACCCAAAACAGTCGACCCAGAAGCGAGAAAATGAACTTTTGAATGTCCCCCGACAGCTGACAAACTTTCCAATTGAAAAGGGGGACCTGGGTCGAGGTTGAGGTTGACCCTAACCTAGGTTAGGGTCAAGGTTGAGGTCGAGGTTGACCTTGACCCAGGGAGTTAGAACCCCTGGAAAATATGCCAGGTGGGATAAAGAGTGCCCAGAGAGGCCCAATCAGGGTCCTAAAAAGGCACATAAGCTGGAGAGGGTACAAAAATGAGAGGACAACATGATGATGGTCTAAAACACCCCCTATGGAGGGCTAAACATTCTTAACATGGAAGTGCTTCAATTTTAAGATGATACACTTACGAATCTCACAAACTCGAGGATCACAAGATGAACTATTCTACACATGATCTTGAGTTAGCAGTAGTAGTTCTTGCATTGGTTTGATGGAGACATTTTATTTTAGGACATCGATTTGATATTCATAGTGATCACCACAGCCTACATTATATATTTACCCAGCCTAATTTGAATGCTAGGCAGAGACGATGGATGGAATTCCTCTATGAGTATGAATTTGAAGTCAAGTATATTCAGGGTAAGGAGAATGTGGTAGCTGACGCCTTGATTTGAAGGAGGCATGAGATATCGACTTTGACTCTTGGTGTATAATTGTGGATTTGTATACTCCAGGAACTTCCTATAAATACTTGGTATCAGGAGGTGAGTGCAGAGATTGAATTAGGGAGACCTTTAGAGGGCAGATTTTCAGGTTATGTTTTAGAGACCGATGGTCTTTAGCGTCACGCGAGCCAAATATATGTACCTCCATCAGATGATCTTTGTACATTGATTCTATCTGAGGTTCATCGTTCACCTTACTTGACACATCCAGGTGTCAAGAAGATGCATGCAGACCTTAGACAGATATATTATTGGACTGGTATGAAATGAGACATTGTTGATTATGTGGCAAGATGCCTAGAGTGTCAGAGGGTTAAGGCATACCACCTGCATCCAACGAGGCTTTTACAGCCTAATCTCATTCCATCATGGAAATGGGATATCATATTGATGGATTTCATCATAGGTTTGATTGTGACTCCTCGCAAACACGATCCTATCATGGTCAATGTTGACTGATTGACCAAGGTGGCACACTTTTCTCCTATGAGGGCATCCTACACAACAACTTCAGTGCCTAAAGTCTTTATGCAGGACATTGTGAGACTACATGGTATTCCCCGCAAGATTATATCATATAGGGATCCAGTATTCACTTTTGCATTTTGGAATTCTTTGCAACATGATCTAGGAGCTCAGTTGGATTTCAGTTTAGCATATCATCCTGAGACCGATGGTTAGACAGAGAAACTCAATCATGTATTAGAGGATATGTTGAGGATGTATGTCATGGACAGACAGACTCATTGGGAGGACTATCTATACCTGGTTGAGTTTTCTTATAACAATGGTTATCATAGCTCCATTGGTATGTTGGCTTTTCAGGCATTGTATGGTTGTCCTTTCTGTGCACCTTTGAGTTGGGATAGGCTAGAGGACCATATTCTGTTAGGTCCTGATATGCTTCGAGGTATGGAGTAGCAAGTAGAGCACATTCGAGAGCATTTGGTCACCACCCAGGATAGACAGAAGAAGTATGTGAATTATCATAGGGTGGATAGACAGTTCACAGTTGGTAATAGGGTGTTCTTGAGAGTGCAACCATGGAAGAGTCTGATCCATTATGGAAAGGGTTCAAAGTTGGCACCTCGTTTCATAGGTCCTTTTGAGATTCTCGAGAGGATAGGACCGGTTTCTTACCATCTTGCATTGCCGCCCAGCTTAGCTCACATTCATGATGTTTTCCATGTTTCAGTTCTTAGACAATATATCCTAGATGTGACACATGTTCTTGATTGGAATACCTTATAGGTAGAGGACAGGTAGCTGGCTTTAGAGCCCGTTCAAATTCTACACCAGCGGGATTTGACCCTCATGGATTGCACCATCGAGCAAGTAAGGGTTCAATGGGATCCTTCTGATGAGTCATCAGCGACTTGGGAGGATGCAATGAGATTACAGAATTTATACCCCTATTTGTTTGTAGGATTCCAGGAGTAAGCCTAAGATAAAGGGGGTGAATGTAGTGCCCACCCTTTAGTAGCTTTTAGTTTATTTTGTTAAACTCTTTTTGGCCACTTGCATGTGTGCATAGACTACTCTAGTTTCTATTTCAGTTGATATTGTATGACTTTTCACTATATTTCAATTAGTAAGAACTATGGATTTTGTGTGATTTGATATTATTACAGTTAGACTCATGATCAATTTTATCATGTTTATCTCATGTTATGATTACATTTATGGTTATGGACTACTGACAATATTGAAACCCTATTTATATGCACATGGATCATATGTGTGCTTTTACTTTGTGTATGATGTGATTTTATGGTATGAGACGAGGTTGTAGTTACTTGCCTGCAAGACCCACATGACCTACCGTTCTCAACCATGGCTTGTTACATATTATATGTATGCACATGTTCATCTTTGTGATGACAGGATTACAGGTACCGAGCATCGTCTTCCCTGAATTGGGAGGAGTGAGTGTGCCCTATCACAATGTCACAGTGGTAAGAGGGGGGAAATAATGAACATGTCCAAAACCCTAACTTAAACCTTTTTATTGTCCTAATTAGTGGACAAGATTCTATGTCTTCACCCTTCGAAATCCGTCAAGTGACGTGAATTTGGGAACCTTTCCTTGGGTCTGAGTTTTGCTTATTTTTGGTTATGTCGGGTTTTCAAGTTGTATGCTTGGGTTAAGGTTATTCGTGTTAGAATAGAAATTGGATTGTATGTTATTAATTTGTTATATTTATTTAAATCATATAATTATTAATAACTAATCAAGGGGGTATTTGATCAATAAAAGTTAATTGATATACCTTTGTTGAATTAATTGATTTAAGTGAATTCATAACTTTTATTAAAGATGTGTAATAAACTTGTAAAGCTCAAAAAATGAATTTAAGTTGTCTTTTGGAGGATAAAGATGAATTATTTTTGTAAATAAAATCTTTTGACCCCAAAGTCAATTTGAGTTACTTTTAACCTTAGGGGTAAGTTTAGAAACCCTAGGTTAGTAGTTTTTTTCTATTTTAGGGAATTTTTTAGCTCTTCTCAAGAACACAAGAGTGAAGGGATTTGAGCTCTGAATCTTGCTAAGGAGGAGTTTTTGAAGTTTGAAGAACAATTTGGAAAGTTTGTTTGTGTATTGTTGGATCAGTGGTTTCAGAATTGTCAGGGTTTTGAGGTAGGATCCTAAATCTGAATTTGTAGGTGTATGTTTTATTATAAATCTTTTGTTAGGAAAGTTGTAATTTTACATTTAGATTAGTTTTGGTAGATGGGTTTTATTTGAAACTTATCTTGTATACCCTAGGAGGGATTAGGAACAATCCTGTGGATTCAGATTGGTAGTAAACAAATTACATAAACCAAATATGTCAATTTTGTAAATTTAGGAGTTATCCTTAGAAAATTATGTTTTGTGTTCTTGAGGTTTTCCCCGAAGTTAAACTCATGCACAATCTGAGTTAGAAATTATGACTCATTGATTAGAAGGCCAAGGAATTTTAATATGTGTATTTTTCTCCCTATAAACCTTATAATTTTGGATATAAAAATTAATTTAAAATTACAAAAAGTGAAAAAATGAAATCTTGTTTTACTGCTGTTTTTTTTTCGGAACTGTGTTCTGTATTTTTTTTAAAAGTTATAAAAAAAAAGAGTTTACATATTTTATTTTTAAAAATTAGTTTATTTTTAAAAAGAGTTTTAAAAAATATGTAAATAAAGTTTCGGAGGGGGCGGGGGTCCCACCTTCCCACCCCCGGCGGCGGTGTTGTGTACGCAGCTAAACTGTCGGCGACAGTCTAGACTGCCTACGGCAGCTAGGCTGCCCGCGACAGCTAGACTACCTATGAAAGCCGTGGGGTGCCCGCCTCCCTTGGCATTGGGGTGTGGGGTACATTCCCCCCCAAATATATGTTTTTTTTAAAATTTTATTTTAAATTTTAATTAAATATTAATTTAATATAAATTTAACTTTTTATTATTAATTAAATACGTTATTTAAATTACATTTTTTCATATATGTTTTAATTTTATTAGATTTTAAGTGTTGTTAAAGTTATTTTAATACTAATTTAATATTAATTAATGTTAAAATAAACTTTAGGTTTTTTAGACTTGAATTTTTCTAAAGAACTTAGTTTTAATATTAATTAATCTAATGTTAATTAGTATTGTCTTTAATTATTGCGTTAATTATTAATTAATAAGAATTATTAATTGGTAGTTAATGCTTTAGTTTCTATTGTTGATTATCGTGTTTTTTCCCTATTTATGATGTATTATTCTTTTGGGTTTTTTTTGGAAATTACGTTGTCTCCTAGGGAAAATGTTCTAGAGGTTGGGGGTATGTACTATGTCATTTCATTTCTATTTTTGCTTTGCGATTAGTATCTTTTCGATTATCTTTCCCCGATTGTTTGCCTTAATCTCGTGTGTGGGTGAACTTGCAAGTGTGGGTGTTTACTTGGTGTTTGATTCGTGAACCAATTTGTGTTCTTGTTGGCCTTATGTGGAACTAAATTCTGATTGTGGTACCTGTATGGTACTTTTGAGATTAATGATCACTATGAGCTTAGGGTAGGTAATCTAGTGTTTATGGGGGAGTGGCTTGCAATGAGGGTTGGGACCCTAAGAGATTGTCAGGATAACTCATTGTAAGTTACTTAATAAGTGATAACCTAATACACTACGGGGTTTAAAATAAATTAATAAGACATCGGTATTCCTCGCCCATGCCTCGAGTGCTTTCATAGACTAGGATGGGAGTGGGAGAAGATGCTTGATTTGATCTTGCATAGTTAGTACCCTTGTATGTATGAGAGGTTACTAATACCGCATAGAGTCACTAGGGGTTTGTGGGTCCAGCGAGACTACCTGGGTCACCTTAGAGTTGACTTGTGTGATGACATTCCCCATATTCATTTCAGATTTCCTACGTGAGTCGGTTGCCTCTGGGTTTATAGGTTTGTACCTGTTTAGTTGAAGTTGTACCTTGTGATAAAGAGCTTTCTAGATCCCTTTCTTTGTCCTACTTTATGACTGGTTTGTAAACCGATTGGGATCTGTTATTATCTCCTCAGCACAGTGGGAGTGGATCATTTAGGTTCCACTAGGATAGGTGATAGTGATCCTCTTTACTTGGAGACCTCGATGTCCTTATACCATCGTTGGTGATCTTGTAGTAGTTGTACTTCTTTATGACATCTTAGGAGATATGCTCTTATCTTTCTTAAAGTTGTTTACCATATCATGTATATGTATTTCAGTTATGTTATTTATGGATTTATGTATTGTAACTCATGTTTAATTATAATTACATACCCTGCGACTTGTGAAGTGGATGTCATTTCTTGGATATACCTTATGGTATTAAATGTAATCGTATCATTATTTATGAGATGTTGCACCTATTAATCATGTTGTACTTTGGCATATTTATTGTTAATCTTTAATTAACTTATGAGTAATTCTTATGATATGGAACCCTTAAGAATTGTATCCTTGTTGAGTTTACTTCTATGTTCATGTTTTGTGTTTCATTGTATTTGCTTCCGCTTAATTAATCATCTTGAATGTAAACTTTTAAAAAAAAAAAATTATGTAAACTTAGTTACTTGTTATAGGTTATTTCTTTTGGGTTCCGTAGCGAGGCATTACACTTAGTTGTAGTTTTTTATGGTTTTCATACCATTAATCTTATATGCACATTGTTGCATTTCGGTAAGATTGTGTAGGGTGCCCATTTTCTAAGGTTAACTTTACAGGCTCTTCAGTTTATCTGGATCTTAGTTACCTTATCTTTCGTAGGGGCCAGTGGAGTTTCCCTCCATCCACTGATTGGTACACACTTACTTCACTTGATGTTTATCAACTTGATCCATCCTTATTTTTTCTCATTGTGAGGTTGATGTTCTTGAAATCCTTCTTGAATTCTATTAGACTTCTCATATATTTGCAAGGCGATATGTTGTTTTAACACTCATAATCCTTAGATCAAATTATTATATAGAATTTGTCATTATTTTTTTGGTATTAATTATGATCTATCCATTACTCTTTATCCTAATGAAGAGGAAGAAATCTTTTAAAAAGTTTTTCATTATATTGGTTTAAATCTCTTATCTCGTTGATGGTTCCTTAACAAGACTGTAGACATGTTTGGCAAATCAGATCATAGGTTGATTTGGTGTTTGAGTCATATGTTCTACATGATTATGGATTTTTGTCTCTCATATCTCTTTGCATTTTAATAATGTGATGATGAGTTTGCATTCTTCATTTCTTAGATCATGAGTCATGTAGGTTGTGGATTAGCTACCCATTCACTTGCCGTGAATGAATCATTAGTGGATTGTCTATATCCACATGATTGATTCAATGTTGATGCAAATTTCATTAGTTTCCCTTGTCTGTGGTCATTTGTGCAATAGTATTTTTTGGTTTGAGATGAGAGTTTGGATATTGTTTATGGTTCCTCCTTTGTTCTTTTGCCTTTTAGCATATGGTTTATCTTGATCTCATGGCACTTATAAGAGATTGCTTATGGATTCATCTCTAACCCTCTTTATCTCATTTTAAAGTTTTCAAATATTCTCTAAAGTTGAATTATTTTATGATACACATTATGACTTTATTTTCAAAGGTATACTGATTTGTATCAAGGGTAGATCCCAACATTGGGAAATCTACTTGTGGTGTTTCTTTCCTTTGATTTTGGTGATACATCATGGACCCTTCCAAAGGCTCAATTTCATTCTCTTAGATCAATCCAATATAAAGTACCAATTGTACCCATGGTTAAAGAAGACTACTTGAAGACTTGGATTTAGCTCCACTTGAAGACAATCAAATTCTATTGTAAAGATGTAATTCAAATTCATTGTAAAAATTTGGGTTTAATTACCATTGATGTAAACTCCCCAAGTAAATATTATGGGGGGATGTTAAAATATTTAATCTCTCCTTGGATGCATTTAATTATTTAGTTGATGATAAACCAAGGTATCCTTTTTTATTTATTTATTTAGGAGATTCTAAGGAATCCCTACATGTATTTTGTCCTCTAGTCCAAGTGTGAGGACATGTCACATTTTTGTAATTCCTTTAATAAGGAAATTAGATATTCCTCCTTAAAAGGATCTTGACACTTTGCACACACCTATTATGGATGTTGGCATTCATATATTGGCGAGTTACCATGTAACTCCTCTTCTCATCTCTATAAAAGAGATGCTCTCCTCTCTTATTTCTACTTAATGAGTAATTGTAAATGAGATCATTGCTCTCTATTTCTTAGGCTTTGCCATCTTCATAATATCACAAGGGATTTTTCTATGTTTTCCCCTTTCAAAATCTCATGTCTCCTCTTATTGGTTTTTGTGTGCTTGCTCCAAGCTTTGCTCTTCTTATGGTAACAATCTCTTCATTTACTCTCTCTTGGATTTTATACGTTTTCTTGCTTTTGATTAAATTTCTTACAAAGAAGGCTTCCATAGAAGAATGCTCACCCACATAAGAGGCAACCTTCAACAAAGGTGCCTCGGAGACCTTGGAAGCAAGGCTAGGAGCCGCCAGTGAAGGAGAGGGTAGCCGCGATCTCAGATGTCACTGTCGCCCCTACATCCCACGATGAAGGAGAGACACGGCGGACGAGAGAAACAAGCAGCACCAGCGAGGAATAAGTTTGTGTAGGTGAGGAGGAACCAACTCTCTTGGAAGCCACTCCATTCGAATGTGCGAGAGCCATTTTCTCAGACACAGAGCGCGCAGGAGCCATAGTTTCTTAATGTTAATCTAAACACATCAATTTAGATGCATTCGACTTAAAATTTATTTAGTCGTGAAAAATAATTTTCAAAATAGGTCTTTTAGTTGATTTTGACATTGTATCAAGGATTGGTTTATATAAATTGCATTCGGTTTTGACTTCAAAAATTATCAAATGGGTTGTTGGGATTATGGGAGCTTACACAAGAGTTGCTTGTGGTGCAAACAATTACATGGAATAATAAGTTTAGTGTAAAGATCATATGGATGTGAAATACCAATGTCTGAAAAAGTCCACTTTGACTGATTTTGTCGTTGTATAAGCATTAAACTGAAGAAACTGCAAATGGGTTGGGATTGGGAAGAATAGCAAATGAGGTCAAAGGATCTTGAAATGAGAAGAGGGTTTAATTATGATAAGGAAAATTGCAGGGAACAATCAGATTGGCAAGAAAGACCATAGGTATTGAAATGTTCAGTTTCAAAAGTGGCTACTTGAAAGAGTTATTATACATAAACTACAAAACTACAGAGTTAGTAAATTTGATTGTGGGGAGTTGAACATGGATTAATATGCTTGTTTATAAGATGGAAAATGTGATTTCAAGGTGAAATCACTTATTAGTTATAGGTTTCATAAAGGGGATTTTGAGGATTTTCTTCTTATATGGCACTAAATTTTTGATAGAAATTAGGGTTTCAACATCCCCCAAGCCCACAAATTGCTCATCACCAAATCACATTCCTTAGAGGAAGGAAAAGAGCAATAAAATATCCCTTAGCACAAGGTAAAATCTCATTGTTACCTAAAACCAAAGGTCTCCAAGAGTCTGTTACCCAACGATGCAGGTCAGGTAGAGAAGGCAAGAAACCAACAAATCAATAAACCAACCCGCAACGTTGGAAGTAATCAACATTTTTCTTTATGTTGTGACCACAAACCACCACAAGAGGGGTCTTGGCACAATCCAAAGGTCTAGGCTTCACCTTTGGAGGAAGAGTTGTAACAAGTCTAGCAACATGAGAAAAACTCCATCTACCAACAACATAAAAAATCTTTGAAGGGGGGCCTCATTCACAACCTTACCAGAAAAGACATCCCCCAAACTCCCAATTGGAACAGAGGCCCTCATTAGAGTAGTAGAACCACCCCTGTAGAGTGCACTTAAATGAGCCTCTACAACCTCTGACCTAGGTAATACAAAAACACAACATTTTTTGTGGTCACGGTGTAAGCACGAGTCACAACAATCATTTTTGTAGATTGAGCGGAAGCTTGTATATTTTGTGACTGTTCGTAGTCTTGAGAAAGATTCTACATGTTCAAGATTTGTCATGTCATAAATTTCACTCCTTGTTGCTATGTACACATATGATGCATTATGGTAGGTCATGCACCTATTATTTATGATTTCCCTACATTGTTACAATTAATGGTGAGGTATTTTGATCTCTTGGGAAGAACTCACAAATTAATAAAAGAATATGTATTGCAAATGAGGGATGGATATAACTATGGCTTGAGGTAAATCAACTCTTTCAACAAGCTTGTATTAGATGAAGGCAAGTAGTTAAAGGAGTTGGTCCATGACCTTGCCCATGTGTCTTCATGCAAGTTTTGACCTACAATTCTATTGGTACTTTTATTTGTAGTATATCGCTGAATTTCTTATACCTCCATGTCATTGGCTACAAGTTGTTGTCCTACCCTATATATTGTGTTTATGTTCATGTCATTGTGTCTTGTAAATAATACTATGTTCATGTTTAGTGCACTTATGAGTCTTTTTTATGATGAAGTGTGTGTCTTGGTCTTTCCTATTTTCGCTTGCTCCAAAAGATAGCTAAATTCTCAGTGTGCCTAGAAGAGGCACATATCCCAAACCAAAGCTACAACTAGTTACTAGATTTGTAGGCACGAGAATTTGCAAATTGATTTCATTTTCTTTCTATTTTCATGCCCTTTTTCCTTTTTTCATCAATTGTACTCAGTCTAGGAGATTTTCAATAGGCATGTTCAAGTGTTCCATTTTCTAGGGAAATCCTTAGGGTTTTCGTCATTAAGAGTTTTCCTTTATGTTTTATAACTAAAACCTTATTTCTTTCATTTAATTCTATAGTGTGATCTCCTTGAATGACATATTATTACTAGCCCTAAGCTTTCACTTATTGTTGTTTAATAGTGTTTTTTATTCCTTACGTTATTCAAGTACATTATGTTCTGATCACATTTTTGTTACAACTTTATGTCCCTATTAGGCATTAATTTCCTATTGCATTTAGAGGGTTCTTCATATTATAATTTTAAATAGGATCTTTTGCTAATTTTTTGAGCTAGAAATTGTAAAATTTTGTAGTTGTAGTTGTAGTTGTAGTTGTAGTTGCATAGTAGGATCTAGTAGAAAAAATAGAAGCAAAACTTGCAAGTAAAACATAGAAAAAAAGAAAGAGAATGAATGAATGAAATTCTATTAACCGTTGTACAAATCTATGTAAATTACAATGAGCAAATAATGACACAAGCAAAAATTATGCATGTAAATGCATGCAATTTCTAAAGTGGTGGAGAAAACAATTGATAGTTTCTTTAGTTAGCCTTACACAATACATTGCATGTAGCAAAAACTTCTTTGTAAGCAATAGGAGAAACTATTGTAGGAGATCCAAAATTAATGGAGAACTACAAGTGTTGCAATGGAAATTACCGCTAACACTCCCCCTAAAGTCTAACTAAGGAGAAAAACCTAATGAAAGGAAAGAGAAAAGAGGAAAGAGGGAAAACCCAGCTCCCATGCTCTAAGACCATGTAAAATTTTGCAGGTGTAGCTACAAGGTAGGATCTAGTATAAAAAATAGAAGCCAAACTTACAAGTAAAACAAAGAAGAAAAAATAGAGCAAGAATGAATGAAATTCTATTAACCACTGTACAAATATGTGTAAATTACAATGAATAAATAATGGAAGAAAGGGAAATTATGCATGTAAATGTGTGCAATTTCTGAAGAGGTGGAGAAAACAATTTATAGTTCAAACTTCGTTGGAAATCCGGAATTAACATAGAATGCAAGTGTTGCGATGAAAATCAATGTGTGATGTCCCCTTTCTAAAATAGAATTTAATAATAAATAATAAAGAAGTCGCCCCCTGTGATAATCAATACTATTTAAGGTTTGGCGATCATATTAATGGCAAGTGGTACCAGCGACGGGGGCATTACAAAATACATAGCTGCTTGTCGTCCATAACCATACAAGGAATAGCGAGCTTATGTCATGAGGTAAGGCAACAATCCATCACAGCTCAAAGACATTGAGATATCAAAATCATATTAAATATAGTCTAATATGAAACCAACATCAATATACCAATCCTATAAGCAAAAGATCATTTGTCTGAACAGATATATGTATAGACATAGTCGATTAGTAACATTAATGATAAAAGGGCCTTGTATAGACACATTCATGGTTCGACGCCCAAGCTACTATAAACCATATTATCTCATGGCTAGCGATAACATTATTTATGTTTTTCGATATACATGGGAAAGATATATTAGTATTATCGAGGATATGGTTTGGCACCGCTAGTAAGGATTAGAACTTATTTCTCCTTTATCTATTTCGATACTGCTTAATTGAACAATTGCCTGTTTGGCATTAACGGTTGCATATTTACAAAAGAAGATCAGAAACGGTAACGTCACCTTGTTGCAGGAATAAATTGACTATATCAAACATATCATTTTCAAATTGCCATAAACATATGGCAAATTAGACACACCAATTATTGCTATAAGAAATCAGTCCCAAATCTCCATAGGACCAAACAAGGGACATTACACAATGCTAATGGAAATATAATACCATGTGTACCTAAGTGCCAAAGCATACCTACGAATTCATTCAACGTTATGTTGTCCCCACCTTGAGTTGATGACTTATGATTGGTACAATAATATTTAAGCGTATTCTTCATAAAATTACCATAGAAGATTGGTTGATTTATAAAATTGAAATGTTTCAGGCCTGCTTCATTATCTTCCGACCATGGTTGGCTCACCACATCCTTCCTGGCTTGTGGTATTTGTGTACGCTTGTGGTAATTCATAGGGCAATACATCTGGTGCTCAAGATTCTACCCGGTTGATTTAGAAATCTCCAAATCCCTACTCTACAAGTTAACCAATGCAACATCCTCCTTCAGATGATGGCTCCTTTGAACCTCATGCTCTATTTGTGTCTAGTTCTTTCGCCTTCATAGGGTTCCTACAAAGTATCTCTCCATATCGCTTGTGCCCTTGACTCACAGCTAGTGCTAGGCAGTGGTTCATCTAGATTGTCAATTTAGGGCTTATCCTCCGCTCTCTTCAAGCTTGGCTACCCTCGGTTGATTTGAGTTCCCTTGCCAAGGAGGAACATATGGGTTTGTAAACATTAGTAGTTGTTATTTTAGGGCAAACTTTGCATTGGCCCATGTGCCAAGGGTTTGTTCTCTGTCACATGTGATTACCTAGAAGACAAATCCACACTTCTTTAGAAGGGCTCATGGTATTGGAATAATTCTTTCATAACCATGAAGCCTTGATATCTAGATTTTATCCCCTTAACAAATACATTTTTGACTTCTCCGATTTGGGTGCGGCTTCCAAACCCTCCTTTGCATTTATGGGGAACTCCTCGTCTGTGCTCCAAAGGTAACTTTATTGGAAAATTTATTTCTAACCATTCTACTTTTATTCTTCGCTCTTCCTACACATTTGCATAAATTCCTGTGGAAATGGATTTCTTTCATCCCCTTCCTGCTGATATTAATATCAAATATGGCTCCATGAATTGGAACCAAACTTTAGACTAAGGGTATTATTTTCAGATGCAGACAATGTTATGAAATTGGACATAGAGTAGACGATTGCTCAAAATCTTATCCATCCTCAATAAATTCTAGCTCAAAGAAACATGCTACTTGGTGGAAAGGGGTTAAACCTAGCAATAAATTTGCACAAAAGGGTGCCAAATCGAAGCCTAAAGAACAATGCATGTCAAGACCAGCTAAAAAAGTATCTATAGTTGCTTCACCTATTGAAGACAATGCTTTTGATAAACCAAAAAGCATGAAGTCTCAATTCGATATGCATACACCATTGGCAAAGAGTACTGCTTTGGTAGAGAACAAACAAACTACACATAGGTTTGTATCAGCAACCGAGGTCTTCTGCCGCTTGATTGAAGCTAAATATATTTGACTCATCAACCACAGTGTTAGTGATCATTCCACCCTCAGATTTTGATGAGGGCTCCCACTCTTTTGGGTGGTAAACACTCCTCAACCTTCACGTCAATCTCTAAAATATCTTACTGAGGGAGGTGGTGCTAATGCATGGTGCACAATGCAGAAAAATAAAAAAGAATTCTAACAAAAGTGTGGATGTTAGCAACAAAATACTTATTCAATCTCACATCAAATGTAGGGCTCGACTAATTAGCAATGATTTTATTAGTTGTGGTGTGCTATCTATAGTAGTAGAGTAGATTTTGTTTTCGATAGTGGCATCACAAACCTGTAGGTAGTAGTTTGGCTTATAGAATGTATGCACATGCATTATTTGTGTAGCGACCGTGGTTGGCCTTGCATCATACAAATGCTTTGCGTCGCAGTTTTGATAGTAGACCTCACTTTTGATTTTGTGAAGTACAATGGCTTTCTCTTTTTAGGAAGTGTTAATTTAGTTTACAATTTTCTAGTATTAGATACAATGGCAAATAATTGATTGATTTTAATTGTACCATCAAGGCTCTTTGCATCATAGTTTTATATGGGCTCCACTTTCATTTTCTTGATATACCATCATAATAAATGTGAAATGATACCAACAACCTGATTATTCATTCACACAATACAATTTAAATCATTTTCCATTATACAGATTCCTATTTCCCATCATACAATCAGCTTCATTCCCTGTCATCTTGCTTGTTGCATTCAATCCTACCATGCATCCTACAAATGCATTCTCCATTGTTGTACTATCTTCATTGATCACCCATATGATTTTCGCTTCTCTACACACATCATACAATATTCAATTGTGCTAACACTCGTCATACACCATTTGGTAGAAAAATTTCCACCGTACAATCATCAATTTTATTCACCATATAATCATTATTTTTCTTCACCATACCACACCTTCTGTTGGGCTATATAACCCACCAATCTCCATATATTGTATGACCTAGAAGATTTAACTCCAACAAGTAAACATCCTCCATTGTATGACTATTGGAATCTAACATCACACCATCCTTTGAGTATGTCGAATTACTACTACTGTAATATCTGTAATATCTACTCATTATTTAGTCTATTCCCAACAACAGTCCATTCGAAGTAACGTCATTCATAGTCAAGCAATTTCAATTATATGCAATCCAAGGAAAAACTTTCAAATCAGTTGGTATCATTGTTCTAGCACCCCAACTAATACTAAATTTAATTGAGTTGTGAAAAATTGTTTCCCATTACTACCAAGTTGAGAATTTTCAATCTTCATCAATAATGGTTGTAAAATGAAAAAACCTAGCTAGAGAAAATGTAGCATTTGGTAGTTCACTATACAACCCCAAAATTCTTAGCATTAATCAAAACAAAAGAGAAAAGGACTAACTGGGAAAAATTTAACAAAGAACAAAATATAGTAGTCACTAACATGGGAAAGCTAGATAGGCAATGAAAGCAACTTATGGTGGACAAACAATCCAAAAGACCATATATTGAAGGTTGCACTACAAGATGCTTAGGTAGATAAAATAATACAAATTCCTTATTTGAATTTTTGAGAATTTGAACATTTAATGAGCATAGCCTTCTCTTTTTTCTTTTCTCGCTTGGTAAAAGGCCCTAATGCCAATAATTTTATTAAATAATTTGGAATCCTATATACATTCCCAGCTCACTAGGGGTGTCAATAGGAAAGAGCTGGGAGGAGAAAACCTTCACCCTTGCCCCAATTAATATTTTTAATAAAGTTATAACAATGATATTAAGTACGGTACAAGTATTGATACACTTTCCAAAAAGGAAAAAACATTATTGTATGTGGTTGAAAGTGCCGCTTTCATCCAATCTTTGGCACACCTCTTAGATACATTGTGGTCCCATGACCATCCTATATCCTGCAATTTCTCAAAACTTTCGGCTAAGATCTTTGTTAATTTAGCTCGTAAGGATATAAAGATAAATCTAATTTGAAAATGAGATGAATATTGAAATATATTTCTAAAAATGAGCAGTGATTCATAATAATTTACTGTTTAGAGGCTTAAAATTTTTGCTTTTAGATCAAAATAATGCAATCTATTGATCTTAGTAATATGATATGAATCTTGGTACTAAGGCATAACTATTTTAAAAATAACACTGCTACATTATGGGAGCAAAGATAGCAGATTCATTTGATTTAATCTTCAAAGCCGAAATGTTACATATGAAATATTTGTATAACTTTAAGAATATCGTTACATATAAAATTGAGCCCTTGGTTATCTATAGTTTTTGCTACTTTATTTTAAGCAGTCTTATATGTTTAGTACCTATTTTCTGGATAAAACTTATATTTTCCCTATTTTCCTTATGTTTAGTACCTATTTTCCTTAATTTTATTTCTAAATTCTATAAAACTTATAGAATTTAAAACCAGAAATTTAAAAACCATAAAATCTGCAGCAAAGCGTAGTCATTAATTATGACTGACAAGCACAAAAATCTATTATACAATTAATGGACTCCATAGTTGTTATTGCCTATACTCTAGAAGACTTTCATCACATGTTTGGTATCCCATGCTCAAGCATCTCAATCTCAAAATCCTCCACCAACATCAGCCAAATCCAAAAAGAAGTGGTCATCCAGTACTCTATCAAGACAATCTTACTCAACAAGGCAAGCACCATGAGTAAATGCAACTGAGGGCTTCAAAAGGATTACCTGGCAAACAAGGAATGGAAATGTATATTAGACCTCATTCCAAGTAGATTAATAGGGTCAACATGAGCATCAGACTTGCTAGAGTGGATGAATGTGTATATGGTCAGCCTTAGCAAAGGAGTGATTTTTAATTAGGCGGAAATTTTGTCAACTCATATTGAGGGTATTTTGTCTTTGAAGCACAAAACTTTATACATGATACAATGCAATTGCCTTATTCATGGATGTCAGTCTTACACAAGCACCGATAGTTGCAACAGGTAGGTTCAAACCAAACTTAGAATATGCTTCCTCGTGACCATTTATTTTTAGATGGAAGTCTGTTGACATACATGTTCTGACAGGTATAAGTGAGGAAGCCAAAACAATCATAAGGAAGAGAAAAAATAAACAAGCATATTCCTCTTCTTAAGATGACCTGACGAAGTGGGGCAACAATGATGAAGAGGAAGTTGAAAATATTGAAGTGACTGCATCTTCTAGCACTCTACTTCCAGAGCTTCCCCAAGACACTGCACCAATCGAGCTTCCAAAAGATGCATCAGACCTAATTGATACATGGTTGAGCTTACTTGGGGTTACTTTGAGTTTCTTGGTTATGATTTTACTATTGAATAGATAAAAGGAGAAAACAATCAATTAGCAAAGGTGCTAACCGAGGAACTTGCAGCTACCATTACTATCAAGCCAAGCGACGAAAAAACAAAAGATACAGGTGAAATCGGAGTATTCCCAGAACTTCCTCTTCAATTGATGAAGTTATTTTGTGAAGTTTATTTTTTAGACAGATGGCTTGAAAATTGAGAAGGGGAATACAAAAACACCATGACTGGATTTTTTGAAGAAATTTATTTTACAGGAGGCACCAAATAGCTACATGTGCAAGAATCATTGTATGATGGATATTCAGATTACAAGATTCAAGTCCAATGGCTAGTCTAATGCCACCAAAATGGATTTCCTAAAATGCTGCAAATTTGGGTTTTTAAGTGTCACATCTCTACAAAGTGAAGTTGAAGATTTTGCAGATATCTTCACTCCAAACTTTCCGCCAGAAATGAGAGAATTTTTAAATCTAATTCATGGAAATTTGTTTAATGTCATCTTTGAAAATATGTGCAACCATTTGATTGGACCACGTGAATACCATATTCCAAGGGTAGGGTCAAATTTATCCTTTAGCTTATGCTTGGTTTCCAAAAGTGATCATAGAAGAAGCCACTCCTACTTTGTTTCCTGTCAAACTAGCAGTAAGAACTATATTTGATTTTGTCAGAGGATAAGAGAAATCAAGAATAGTTTATGCTTTCAATAGTCATCCTTCTTATAACCGATCAAAAAAAAAAATAGTCATCCTTCTTATTGTCATAAACTTAATATTACTATTGTTTCTGGATTTGATCGTATTAAGTTTTTTCAATCAACGTTTCGGATCACACTCCGTGATCCATCATCCAAAATGTTGATGGAAAAAATTTAACACGATCAAATCTAGAAACAATAGCAATATTAAACTATGGATTGTGGAAATCTAATATCTTTGGAATGAACTTTTCAAACCACTACCCAATGAATTATGGCCGCCTAGATCTTCTTATGACTAGCACATGGGTTTGTCTATATGGTGATGTCAACCACATTATGATCTAACAAAAGGATGCAACCCTTTCAGAAAAGTAAAATCTCTGAAGCCACTTACGAGTGTTAAGTGGGTTGTCCTAACAGAAGTCCAAAAAAGTGGTTATCTTTTACCTCGAAGTGTCTTGCTTAGGTATAGACTGTTTATAACTGTCTTCTCACTTAGTGTGATACAATGTGTCAAGTTTGCATGAGTCGGAATTCAAAACCAATTCAATTATGCTGAGGTTAAAGCTTGCATCCGGGTCTATCTATATCCCCAAATACGCCTCGTTGTAAGCAAATCAAATTTGGAATTCTGCATTAGTCTCAGAGAGTCCAATAAAACAATCGTATGCTCTTATCATACACTTAGGGTGAACATGAGAATCATAAAGTTGTAATAGGAAATGTATTGATCCATATCAATCATTACATTTTAGAAATTTGCAATCGTGATTCAACATTGTAGTTCTTCATGTTTCAATAAATTTTGCCGATTTCATTTTTCAATAATTGATACATGGTTGAGCTTACTTAGGACTACCATCGAGGTCATGCAACACCTACGTTTGAGTCCTCCACACGAGGAGCAACCGAAGGCAAATCTAGCTACAATAACCAGAGGTACTTTACCCCAATCAAAGATAAGTGTGTCCCCGTTGCTAGCAAACGACTCCCCTAAATTGTAGGCTCATTCAAAATTGCAAGAGGAAATCACCATACGATTCTCCAAACTTGATCCAAGTGGTCCATAGGGAAGTATTCAGTGATATATCCAAGACGTGGAGTCAATGGCTTATGGCTTACTTTATGAGCAAAGTAGTAGGCATAGTTCATGAACTGGATAGTACTCATTCTCCTTTGGTCCTATAAGAGCCATGATAGATTTAGCCTTTTATTGAGAGAGTGCCATGAAGATTTTACCAATATATTTTTTCTCATTTTAGCCTATCAATGACACACAATCTAGCATCAAATTGTCCTTAGTATTGTAGACTCGGATGCTCAAGTCATCAGAGTACTCCATTGAATCCAAATTCTACTCCTACCTCCCACTACAATAAGAAATAGCCACTCATCAAACCATAGAAGCCCAAATCATGGAGTTTACACATCTCTCAAAAGCTCAAACAAGAACTCGATTGCCAAAGCCAAACAAATACTCCTCAGTGAGTAAGAGACTCTAAAAATGGCTCAAAGGGAGAGGATCATTTCTCAAAAGGGCCAAGATATTCCAAATCAGGACACAATTGATTGAGGCCAAGAAAATAGCCAAGTTTAAGCTTTCCTAATGAGAAGGCCATATCTTAACTCCTAGAGGCAAATGAGATGGTGAAACTTTCACGAGTGATAACTCCTAGTAGCCCATCAATTGAAGCGACAAACGAAGAATGTTCAAATAGTTTGTAGTTTGTACACACTCTACTCCATCCTCTTTCTCCACAACTAGGGACATCTTCTCACCCAACCCCTCAATTATAGACATGATTAGTTTACCTTATATCATCTAGAAGATGAATTTTCTTTGGGGGGGTGATGTAGATAAATAAAATATATATTCGTTTACTTTTGTTAAGTTGTACACTCAGCGATAATCGTTAATACTCCTTGGTTGGGTTGAGTAGTTGCTGATGGTTGTAAAGTACTTAAACAACTGTTAGCCAGTTTAAATATTTCCTTGTAGCCAAGACAATAAACCACAATTGTACAAAGAGTTCCTTTTCCCATATTTTGCATGCAGTGCAATGATGAATAAAATATGTTTGTTTACTCTCTGAATTCATATGTTGTTCAGAATGTTCTCATCTAAATCAATTATTCATTAATAACTTAGTTTACCTCATTAACTGCTTACATAATGCAAGTAAATAGCTATGTTACCCCAGGTTTTCGGGAGGGTACCGCGGGGACGGGGAAATGGGTTTCTGGGATGGATTTTTTTTTTTTTGGAGTAGGGGACAGCAGTGGGGATGGCTATTAAAAAAAATAGAGAAATTTTAAAATATATAAGGAAATTTTAAATATTCATATAAAAATATGGATAAAGCATGCTTAAATACATCATAGAACCTTAACATATAAGGTTTTTAAAATAATTTAAATTGAGAGTTCACATGAAAGTGGAAGTCAAACAAATTATCAAAACTTGAACATTTTTTAAATTAATTTTATGGGACAAGCAGGGAACAGGTTTCCTAGTTTCCAGGACGTCCCCATTTCCGGGACAAATCAAATTATGTCGGAAACATGTCCCTGGGTAACACTCGTAAATAGAGATAAGTCCACAATTGAAAATATATCAGCATGGAAGAATGTTAGAGGTGGCTGATGGACAATTTGGAGAAGACCAAATACCAATTCAGGTACGGATCATTCATAATCTGCTTAGCACTCATGTTCATTAATGAACTTCCAGGAATTAAGGTTAAAGTCTGGGATAAGTTTGCCCCTATAGGAGTCCAGATAAAACAGCACATTAAAAGCTTTAATAAGGATGCAGATGCATACACCACTCTGTATTGGGGAGTTCACGAACTTTCAAGGGAAAATGCAGGAGAAAGAGAGAATTTGTTGAGAATTGGTTTAGAATTATAAGGATGAAATCATATTTCTAGTCAGCAAGGATGATTGTTATATTGAGGCAATTCAACCAAGGGTTTCTTGGCTGCCAAGTTACCCTATGAGATATCTGCGGAAGAGGTTAAGAAGAATATTGATGTTTTATGCAATTGTCAATTGATCTGGAAGAAGAAAGATTCGAGACAGCTGTTGAGATTTTGAATAAGATGATCCGGAAGAGATCAAAAAAGGATTATACCAAGAGGATGGAGAACCTACACAAGAAAATCAATCTGCTCCTAGTGTCTGAGGCTTTTGGATTGTCTCCGGAAGAAGGAAGCTCAAGACAAACTCGGAGCAGGACTAGGTCTGCCTCTGTTTCCCCTCCAGTGAAAATTGGTTCCTCGGAAACCCCTGCAAGAGCTGCAATAAGTAAGAAGAAGACCAAAGCAGAAGGCAATAAAGGAGAAAACGGGTCTGGAGCCCATTATTAAGGAATGGGTAAGCAGCAGCAGTAGCACAGATGAGGAAACAGAGAAGGAGAAGTATATGCTAAAGAAGAGAAATGAAGAGAAGTAGAGAGTGACTATGTAATTGTTCTAATCATGCCCTCTTTAATCTATTCATTTAACCTTGAAAACTAAGTTACTATGCCTAAGTCATATTACGCTCACAAAATGGATGCAAAAACCTCTGTCAATAAAAACTAGAGGCATCAAATTTGACATCCTTGTTGAGTGTCATCTTCCAACTTCAACTTTTCCTTAAGAATAAGAATAAAACAAATATAAAATACAAATATAATAATATGATAATATTATAATAATAATGTAGTCTTAATAGTTTTTTTTGCTTTTGTCAAAAGTTCAGTAGAAATTAGAAAATGATATAATAATAATCATTTGGTACGAGAAGCTTTTTTCTTTTGTAAAGAGTTTAATAGAAATATTAAAACATGGTGATATAATCATATCTTAATAATAATTTAATCTAATTACAATATAATAATATAATGATTGCTAAACAAATATGATATCTTTGCGTACTTCAAAGATAGGTATGCTAGTGCAATAGCTACTTTTACTTTCAGAAAAAAAAAATTCCAGTGGGGTTGCCAAGGTAAAAATTATGTGTCACCTTGCGTTTTTATTATCGTAATGCTCTTTGATGATGTTGTGATTACTCTTTATGTTTCCTTTGAACTACGACATTCAAAGATATCTACAAAGTACAATCAACCAGTAAGAGAGATGGCAGAAGACAACAAAGACAATCATGGCAGGAGAGTAGATGCTCTAGAAACAAACGAGGAAAGGGTGATGCTCCCAAGAAACCATTGCCAAACAGAAAGCGCTCACAACTAGGAACCAAGCATCCATGGGTAACGTTTGTTCCCATAGTAGCATTCCACTTACACAGCATTGACATGGCATCGCAAAAGTGTAAATGCAATTCAATCTCCCAGATTTAAAATGGGAAAAAGGTCGCAAAAACTTATAAAAATGAATAACATTTTTGTAAAAATAGAAAAAAAAGGTTTGACTTTGTTATCTCATGTCAAATATAGTGCATAGAGATCAGAACTAAACGTAGCATGAGAAAATCCAATTATTCAAAAACAAGCAGGATTTTAGATGGATTAGGATAAAACATATATAGTCGGTCCTAAAATAGTGAACCGGTGCTATAATCACTGAACACAGTTATGTTGAACATCATTAGGATATAATTAAAGGAAAAACCCTCTGCTGTTTAAGATTTTAGCTCAAAAACTAATCTATTCAAAGTTACAGTGAAAAAGTTATAGCCTGCTAGCATTAAACATACACTAAAAACTAGCCTTCTCGTACTTCTATTTTTCTTCTCCAAAGTGTTAAAATGAGCCAAAAAAATCAAAGATGTACATTAAAAAACATCAGAACCACTTTTTCAAAAACTTTGGAAAATACCAGGAAACGACACTGCAAACGAGGCAGGTGGTCATTAGATTACACTTGATTAATTGTGAGATTTTGGAGTGTAATGCTACAATGATGGTATGTACTCTAGCCAAGAAATTTGGTATAGAAGAAGATGTCTAAGTAAATTTGAAAGAATCTTGATGAAGCATATATTAGTGAGAGACAATGGATCTCGTCAACACATTTTGGATTGAAGCGTAATGCACTAATTTGGTGGGAAGGCTATCTAGCATCTTCTGTAAAGAAGCAGCCAGTTGTGTACCTAGATGGAATAAATTCAAAAAAAAATTGTAAGAGTTACAGTCGATGTTACCCCAAGTTTCCGGGACGGGGACGGGGACAGGGAGACGGGGAAACGGGTTTCCGGGAAGTTTTTTTTATATTTGAATTTATAATTTTATAATTTATATAGAAAATCAGGAATCTGATTTCTCAAATATATTCATGAAATCTGCCACACCCTGCCTGTGCACGCGTCTAAACTCACACCAACAACATTCTCAGAAATCATACTGAACAAAACGTTCTCCCCCTGCCTGTGTGGGTCCAAACTCAGCAAAACGTGGGCCTCGAAACTTCAAAGTCAAACCATGCGTGTTTGAAGGCTGCTGTGCGTGTTCGAAGTCGAACTCCAAACCCGTCCGTCCGCCAAAGTCTACCGTTTAACAAAAAACAAAGGAAAAATAGCATATGATATGTTACAAATAACATATCATATGTTATTAACTTATTTCAATATTTTATTAGCCTTCAATGCGTGTGGGGCCCGTGAACGGGCTTAAAATATGTTTTTTTTAAATTATTTTCCTTTGACTTTATTTTCGCCGCCGGAAACCCCAAGCAGTCCCCGAGACGGTCAACGGGCACTGGAAACGCGTTGACCGTTTCCGAAGTTTGTGGGACGCATTTCAGATTTTCCTGCCTGGGTGGGGACGGCTTGGAAACGTCCCCGGCCGTCCCCCCGTCCCAGAAACCGTCCCCGAAACCGAAACCTCAGGCTTAGGGCCGGAAACGCGTCCCTGGGTAACATAGGAACTACTAGCCTATTAGGCATAAAAATAACATTGATAAAAACTTTAGGAGGCGTTATTTCAAACAAGAAAGCAATCAAAGCATGCAACACGATACCATAGCATTCTGTAGGCAGTCCACGTTGATGGGCTTGGACTACACAAATTGACCAAATATAAAGGAATTCTCAAAATTCATGCATAAGATACGTGTCACCTCAAGTAAGCCAAAGATCTTGCTGAAGCATTATGTGCAAGCATTGTACATTGACGAATAAGGGAAACAAAGAGAAGGGTGGTTGAAAGAGGAAAATTGGTCTATAAATCACCAACCCAAATCCTGAATGGTAACAAAAGGTAAGAAGAATCCGTGACTTTTAATATTTGCAAGGAATCAAAGAAACATTGCAATGGTTGCATTGTTCATGGGCATAATAACACAATGTCTTGGAAGTTGCATCCGAATTGTATCCCAAGAATAATTCCAAGGACACTAAGAAATCCATGGCATCTGTGAGACAAATTAAAGGTGGAGATCGCGGAAAATTCTAATGTAGACAAGCAATTGAAATACACTGCTACCAATAAGACTAGCTCAAAACAAGGTAAATAAAAGATGACCAAATTAATCCAAATCAAGTAAACAAAGGCAAATGCACTTGTTGCCAATGGCTTACAATCTAATTTGATTTAAAATAAGGTAGTTAAGAAGTTTGATTTAAAAACTTGTGATCATCCCCATCCATATTATTCAGGTTTGGTAAAAATTTGGAATAACCAACACTGTTTTATGAGTTGGAGAAAAAGTAATTCCCCTTGATACATGTGGCATTCGGAAGTCCTCAATTGTGTTTTTGGGACACTTTCATCAGGAAGGAATACAAATACAAGTGGGTCAAGGATAGTATAATCTACATTATCAAAGGAAATCAAAGCAAGCCCAAGTTTACCATGGTAAAGCACCAACCAAGTGAATAAACAATTTTGTTTACTTATTTCAAATTTTCAAAGGATAAACAAGAAGTTAGGCTAGAAATTTCTTAAGTTAATTGTGCTAACAGGGAGTTGAAAAATTTCAATGATTTGCTAGGTTGCTTTTAAGAAGTGTTCCAAGTTCCTAAAGATTAGCCACCAAAAAAAGATGAAGAGAATTAGATTCAAATGTTGCCAAAATCTTGACTGCCTACATTGATTTGAAAGGAAATCATTATGGAGAATAACAAAGTAAAAAATAACTTCAAGAGTTACTACAGCATGGGGTCATATGCCTAAGAACTTTACATGTAAATCAACTACCATCATAGTAAAGGACAGCTCTTGGAAGATGTGCATTGATCATACAGCTTCCATAGATAATTTGTTGGACTGGCTTTAGATTACAAACCACTTTACCAAGATGGATCTCAAAAATAAATGCTATCAAGTTCATAAAGGTGGAGGACAACTTTCAAAACAAAACAAGATTTGTATGAGCAGTTGTACTTCCGTTTGGCTTATGCAGTGCACCAATCACATTTATGACATTGATTAATGATGTATTGAAAACTTTCATAAATACATGTGTCATAGCATAACCACGTGATAATTGCCTTTCCATGGTGTTAATGGGATGGAGACAGTGGGCCATGTTTCAGGGACGGCAATACAAGAGGCCAGTACTTGGGGATGCCAAGGGATGGATTGATAAGATCTAATGTTTCTCAAATATTACATATCGTAAAGTTCTAAATAATCAGTTTAAAAAAGTATATTTATAGGGCATAGATAAGAAGGCAAAAGAATGTATACTTAGTAACTACAACGGCCCCTGAAAAACAGAAGCATTGTACATATGATGTGCCCAATTCATTGCTCTGTAGAACTAAGCAGCTGAAAATTTTACCCAAAAATCTAAGTTTATAGGGCATAGATAAGAAGACAAAAGAATGTATGCTTAGTANTATACTTAGTAACTACAACGGCCCCTGAAAAACAGAAGCATTGTACATATGATGTGCCCAATTCATTGCTCTGTAGAACTAAGCAGCTGAAAAATTTACCCAAAAATCTAAGTTTATAGGGCATAGATAAGAAGACAAAAGAATGTATGCTTAGTAACTACAACGGCCCCTGAAAAGCAGAAGCATTGAACATATGATGTGCCCAATTCATTGCTCTGTAGAACTAAGCAGCTGAAAACTTCACCCAAAAATCTAAGTTTAGAACATAATATCACCATGTTTCCGAGTTTAGAACACAAAAGAATAAGAGAGTCAGCATACATTGCCTATGGCACATTGTTTGGAAAGCATCAAAACATATCAAGCAAACTATTATGTTCAACTTTCCTGATATCGCTTTGGGGCCACTTGAAGATTTTGTAAAAAATCATCATATTTGGCATTAAGTAGTGTGAGTTCTAAATTTCATGCCTTGAGCAAAATGAATATACACGGGTGACTAATCATAAACTATGCATATTTCCATCCTTACACTTCCTCTTCACATTCACAGCTGAACATGCAAAAATGGTCGCAATGTAAATAGGTGTGTGTGTTACATCCAGGGTGTGTTTGGAACTCCATAAAGGTGTGGGAGAGCTTGTGGGCTCCCACACACTTGTTTTCTCTGTTTTTTATTTAAAACTAACCTTTTCTTTTAAGAAAAGGTTTCAATTTTTTTAAATTAGAAAATAGGGGATATGCCATGTGTCCTAGGGATGGGAATGTGGTGCTGGGTCTAGGAGCAGTCCCCATGTACCCCTGTTTTCAATGCTACATGAGGAGAACATCTAATCCACCAAAGAACATAGGATCACCATGTTTCCAAGTTTAGAACACAAGAGAATAAGAGAGTGCCAGCATACATTGCCTATAGCACATTGTTTGGAGAGCATCAAAACATATCAAGCAAACTATTATGTTCAACTTTCCTGAGATCCCTTTGGGGCCACTTGAAGATTTTGTAAAAAATCATCATATTTGGCATTAAGCAGTGTAAATTTTTTAATTCGTGCCTTGAGCAATATGAATATACAAGGGTGACTGATCATAAACTATGCATTTTTCCATCCTTACATTTCCTCTTCACATTCACATCTGAAAATGCAAAAATGGTGGCAATGTAAATAGGTCTGTGTGTGTGTGTTACATCCAGGGTGTGTTTGGAACTACATTAAGGTATGGGAGAGCTTGTGGGCTCCCACACACTTGTTTTCTCTGTTTCTTTTGAAAAAGTAACCTTTTCTTTTAAGAAAATGTTTCAATTTTTTTAATTGCCATGTCCTAGGAATGGGAATGCGGTGCTGGGGCTAGGAGCAGTCCCCGTGTACTCCTGTTTTCAATGCTACATGAGAAGAACATCTGATCCATACAAAATAAGTCTTGCAAGTATTGAAGGAAAACAGCTTTTATGCAACATAATGAAATGCAAATTTGCAAAACTATCGCTAATCTATTTGGGAAGTACGGTTGGTGAAGGAGAACTACAACTGGATGTTACAACAGTCAAGGCTTTCACAAATAGGCCACACCTAGGAGTAACACCAAGGTCAGAAATTTCATTTGAGAAATACGGTACATTTAGAGGTTTACTCTAAATTTGTCAACTATTGTAACACCTCTACATACCATTGCAGCAAATTTAGGAGTTTTCATTGGCATAAGGAACATGGTAGTGTTTCTGTCTTTCCACTGCTCAACAATGCACTACTCATGCTCACTTTTCCTAATTTGCAGAAACCCTCTGAGATTGAAATGGATGCAAATATGTTATAGGGGCAATTTTGTTGTGACGAGGCTTAGACAGTTGATTTTATAATGTTTTGTTGTAGCCAACTTGTTATGTTTGTCAACATTATGTAGTGATGTAACTTCTTGTGATCAGTTGTTGATGCTTGTATAACCAATAACCATACATATTATCAAATAAGAAGCAAGTCCATATCAGGGAATGAATGCTGTTTTTGGCCCTCCCTGTACTGAATAATTGTAAAGACACTAGCTCTATGAAAGGATCTCTGTATCTAGTATTTCTCATGTTCATTGTTACTATTGTAATTATTCATGTTGCTGTGATCAAGTAGTGTAGAATAAATAGCAAGTCATTTTGTTTTCATTCACAGGTAAGTTTTTGTGATTTTTTGAAAAGAATTCATGTCTATGATTAGCAAATGCGGTACTAGTTCGAGCAATTAAGAAATGGATGCATTAGTGTTAGATAAAACTATTGTGCATGCTAGCCACAAAGCTCTCCAATATTTGCGAGCAGAAAATAAATTGCATTAGGAAAGACATTACAAGTGGATGAAGTTTCTTTAACAAGTTCATTTGGCGATCAAGTATTGGCAGGGAACAACAAAAGGCCAAGAGTATCGAAATTGAAGGCAAGGTTAAATAATACAAATAGAATAATCGATATGTGCCATGGAAACACAGACTTCTATTGATAAAGTAAGTCCACAGTTCAAAGCTTCAAGCCATTTTGCTGTTGGTATTTGCCAAACATTCAACAAGAAGCAGCTAAACTCATTAGAGGATGTAAACAATGTTGTACTGTTGTACGGGTAAAACTAAGATTATAAACTACGGACCATATACACCTCTCACAATTCCTACTAGACCATCCAAGAGTACTTGTATGGATTTTATGAGGAATCAACAAAGTCTTGGTAAAATCTGTGTTTTGATTCCATGTAAAAAGATGATAATAGAGCATGAAGTAGCTGTTGTTCTTTTCTAATGTTTAAGTGCATTTCAAGTTGCCTAAGTTCATTGTTACACACAACGATCCAAAATTTTAGCAAGATTTTAGAATATCTTATGGAATAGGATGGATACCAAACTCCAAAGAAGCACAGGTTTCCATCCTCAAAATGATGGATAAGCAAATGTTGCAAATAGGACTTCGGTACAAATGATAAGAGTTTATAACAGCAGATGTCCAAGGATTGGAGAAGAGTCTTTGGCATATATCCAACACTCATACAAAAGGGCTGTCTATAAATCTACTAATAAGTCACCATTTGAAGCATGCTTGCATTACTTGATCATTCAACCCCTTGATGTTGCAATGAAACAGCAAACAGGACAAGTACAAGATTCAAAAGTGAGAAAACCAGCAAAGTTCATTGAAAGGATATTGCATATTCACCACAAAGTGAAGGAACGATCGGAAAAATCCCAAGCCAAATACAAACTAGACAGGGTCAGCACCAAAGAAAGCATACGCCCAGAGTTGGGGACAATGTGTGGCTGTAGTTGAGTAAAGAGAGGCTTCAAGGGCAAGCTAGTAAGCTCAAAATTCCATGGCATAGACCATTCACCATCTTGGAGTAAGTTAGAAAAAACACTTCCAAGCTTGATTTGCCTCCATTGATGCAGGTGCACCCAATAGTAAACTGTGACAACTTACACCAATTTGAGTTGTCCATGCTAGATGACGAGGAACAGCAATTGCTACCCTCTATTGGAAATGTGTTCTTGGATTCACAAGGGTTGTTGGAGCAGGATGTGGTACTTATGAGAAAAGTCGGAAACTAGAAGACAGCCACAGGAATCTTGACATGGTGGCCTCAAAGATGTTGGTATTTGTAATCTTGTCCAAGGACCTACTGAATATTAGTTTAACTGCCTTATTTAGGTTTGCTTCCTTTAGATATGTGCCAGGTTGGCCTTCTTTGAATATGTGTGTACACATGTATGGATGGACATCCAAACTTATTTTTTAATCAATCAAGCATCAAGTTTTAACAAAGAGTTGCAGTTTACGAGCAATATCGCATGTTTTTCTCTCCTTTATCACATTGTTATTGTCTTGTTAAAACTTAATCTCTTCGTTCCTTAGGGTGCATACCTCCTAATTTCTACATGGTATCAGCATAAGCAAGACTTCCTTTCAAGGCATCTCATTCTAAAGAAAGCTTTCCAAGGGAACCCTCATTTTCAAGAATCACACAATCTCACAAACCATTTTGAATTTTCTAGTACTTTTTTCAGAATAGTTGGAAATCCACATAAGGGAACCACAATCCGAATTTCAGTTTTATGTGATTGTTTTTATCAACTTATCGTGCTGTTGTAGTTTTCCGTAATCAACATGCCGCAATTTTTGAGATTTATCTAATTGCTTCACATTTTCATGAAGTTGAAGAAAATTCATTTGGGTATGTTCTTTGGGGCTTTAAATTTAAACCAATCTCATTCTAAAATCTGCACGCTTACCCATGTTTTCTGCCCAATATTGCAAATAGGGTCATCAAAGACCTGACATCCATGGATCAGATGACCTACAAGAACATATATAAATGGAAGTGAAAAAATATCAGGGTCAAGGTACTAGACAGGAGAAAAAAAAGGTACATCTCATTTTTCAAACGATTGACCATGAGCAGATAGATTGTCATTCTGAAATTCAGGATCTTGAAAAACAAGGAGGAAAAATTCTTCTCCTTGCACATAAGTTATGTTACTTCCCATCTTGCTCTTCAAGCTTCTTCTCTCCTCAATCCATTGTTTTAATTGCTAAGGCAGATAGTATCTATATCCTCTAGCATCACCAATTGGATCACATCAATTATGGTGCAATGCACATGGTAAATAAAAAGCACGATCTACAGATTTCCCTCTATATGCCCTATTAGCCATATATGTGTATGTCAATGTTGAAAAAACCTGCAAGTAAGAGACAAGAAATTTCTACAGTTCATATTATTAGCTTGCAGATTTCTGGATTTGACTGTGTATACTTGTTTTGCAGTTACATTTGTTGTTCTCTCATTTAGACTCTTTGTGTGCTTTCTTTAATTGGGTTTATTCTATTCTATTGCAGGTATGATATTCCATTGCTCCCATCTTTATCTTTTTCTCTCTCTACAATTGTGATTTTTTTAAAGGTATTATTTTCTTGTCCTCTCCCCTACTAGTTCCTTGATCTCCATGTCCCCCATATCCCTTCCTCTTTCTAGCTAGCTAGGTCTGCTATTCATTTTTCACTTCCATCTTCTCTGGTTATCTCACCCTGACGATGGATCATGGAGTGTGATCCAAAAGATTAATTAATGGAGGAAAAAAGTATACACAGTCGAATCCAGAAATCAGCAAGCTAACTCTGCAAGTACTCACACGTCAAAAAGGCAAATAAGTACTTGTAGAAATAACATGGGGCTGAGTCATTAAAAAACTTGCCATAGTGCAGAAAAGTCACCATAACTCGCAATTTATAAAAAACCAGGTCACTATAGTTCACTGAATATTTGGAGTTTGGTCAAGGATAGCAGGCATCAAAATTTGGAGTTTGATTACTGATGATATTATGGGTATTATAAATCCCTGAAATCAAAATGAAAAATCCTGGGTTTAAATCAGAACAAGAAACTGTACGTTTAAAATTTATCTGTGGGTGTTCAATATCATAAAGATATATTTGTAGGTTCAAATCATTGGTCAATAATAAATATATTAATCAATATGAATCATTCAACTGTGCTCTTAAGTTCAATGTTTATTTCTGCGTGTTAATTGATTTGTTTGCGGCATTCCTCTAACAGCTGACAGAAGCCCAAAATTTGAAACTTTGGAAGACACTTTTTAGTCATAGATTAAAAAAAAAATGACTGTTAGACTTTTTGGGTCCCAAAACTGCTGCTTCACTTCCTAAAACCAAATCCCACTCAAAAGGCCAGGGTTGTCATGTAAGTGAAATCAGCTCATCTACAAACCATGGAGGGTTGAAGGCCAACTCTACAAGAGTGAGTTATATCTCCAACACTTTGAGCTCAGCTTAGACTTGGGCAGGTGTTCCTAGGGGTATAACTTAACAGGATTTGAGATTGCATACAGTGAATAATAATTGAACAAAGACAGCCAAACCCCACTTGACATCTTGGTCCGAAAAACTGTCACTAAACCTAAAACAACTGGCTGCATATAAATCATATAAAGCTGATACGAATATAAAAGCATGTCCCACATTAATATATCTATTGAATGCTCGATTAAGAATGATTTCCTCATTATATCTATAATCATGGGTGCACAAGAAGGACCTCCTAAACTAACTTACTGAGTAAATATTTTAATTTTGATAGATTGGAGATTGGCTAGGTTGGCAAAGAGACCAATGACTATCCATTGGGCTACAGAGTCATCAACTGTAAGAAAGAAACCCATGGAGGAAGCGTAAAAGAAATGATCTGGGCATACAGGTCACCAAAGCACAAATATTACAGAGAGCATACCTAGTAATCCACATTGAACTGCATACATCCATTTGAAACATGCAAAAGGCCATTACAGAGGTTGCAATTTTTGGAATGTTGTTACATTCACCATTTTCATAGTAAAATCATACCAGAAAATGTGGCAAGGGAGAATCTTTACATTTGTCAAAGACCAAGAAAAACACAAACAACTATGGAGACATTATCCACAAATATCTGTACATGCATCTTATCCCTTCGCATGCTCCAAGAATCCATAGACTTCCTACAACTGGAAAAAGTGTGAATCAAAACCCTAGACATACTCCTACACCTATAGCCTCCAATGACCATCAAAAAGAACCAACCTCCTTCAAAATGAGACTCCAAACCAAACAAATACCTTTGGGAGCCAAAGCCTTGAACATTGCATTGTAGAGCTTTCGCATCCACAAAAGACTATCAATCTCGCCCAAAATGGGCGTTCCAGATTGGAAGAAAAAATCTGCAATTAATATAGACAGATGAGCAAGTGGCGCCATTAATCCAAGTCAGTGAAGCACGTGGTAAAGAAGCGTGCTATTAGAACCTTTTTAAAAGTCATTTTTTAAAAATTTTACATTATCGGGCCTTCAAATGGTTTGGCATTATAATTATCAAACTATCGTCAAAGTCACAAGAGAGACATTGGAGATTGGGCCATCGGGCCTACCGCATATTGCCTACGGAAGAAGGGGAGGATGAGGGATGTCAAAAGTCTAACCTCCAAAAATGACATTGACGGGGAATGAATGCGTGGTGACATCAACATGAAGATGGGGGGGTGACATTAGCAAGAGGCATGCGTCGAGGATCATGGTTCGAGAAGAACTCATTAATCATGCTAAAAGGAATGAAGAGAAAGGAGAAATGTCCAAGACCCGTAGTTCAACAAAGGATTTAGAAGAATTGTGAAGGGAAGACTTCGAGCGTTAAGGAGTATGCTTACCACATACCAAAGATGGAACACAGATAAAAGTAAGGTTGAAAGCCCAAAGTCTGATGAAAAGACTTCAATGGTTATGAAGGAAATGAGTTGGTAGGGGTTGAGGTTTGGGAATGCGAAAGGAGGTTTGCCAAAGAGGGAATGGAAGTAGGGAGTACACATTTTTGGAGAGGAATGGATTGGCCTTTGAGGGTCAAGGGGCTTCATGCTGGGAACTCAAAACAACAAAGGAATGAGGAGAAGACCAATGACCCAGATGTTGAAATCCTTAACCAATTTTGCAAAGCGAATCTCGGGGATAGGGTAGACTTATAAGGAAGCAATAGGAGGGAGTAAATGAGAAACAAGGATGACGATAGCCTGAAATTTGATATGATTGACACAACAAATTTTGCAAGGTGAGCAAAACGGACGTGGAAGAAGATAAAGGCATGACGACACAAGAATAAGTGAAAACCCTAAAGTCCAAAATTCAACACAGCTAATTTTGGATTTCCGCAACTTGCATTTTTGTCTAAGGCAAGAACACGGGAACTTGGTATAACAGCCAAAGGCACAAAATCACATGATGACCCCTATGAACTATCTCGGATAAATTATCAATGAGGAATCACACCGCATAGGCATACACAAAAAGGGGAACTAGAGCAAAAAAGGGGAACACAAATTTGAGCTCCAACAAGACTATTACCGAAGAATTTTTTTAATTCACTTTTAGCTTATTTAACTCTCATTTTTTTTATGATGTCGCATTGAACTCTAATTTTGATCTACACAAAGAAAATCATTAATATGTACCATAAATTCAGTAATATGCATTTTTTTAAGGATAGTTTTAAAACCCTACAAACTTTAAATGTTCAATACATTTGCCAAGTTTTTCCCAATATTTGCCAAATCAAGTTCTTAAAAATTTTGGTTTGGCCAAGTATGCTTGGAAATAATCATCAAAGGGTTATCTAGAAAACACTACTTATTATGTGTCACAACCTTTGGAGTTCATTCATATAGACATTTGGACCTATGAAAAAATCCTATGTTACCCTAGGTTTTCGAGACAGGGGGCTGAGGGGGCAAGGAAACGGGTTTCTGGGACCCAAAAAAAAATCCCGGAGCAGGGGGCGACAGGGCACGGCAGTGGGGACAGCTATATAAAAAATAGGGAAAATTTGAAATATACAAGGAAATTCTAAATATTTGTATGAAAACATGGATAAAGCATGCTTATATACATTATAGAACCTTAACATATAATGTTTGTGTTAAATAATTAAATTGAGAGTTCGCATGAGAGTGGGAGTCAAACAAATTATCAAAATTCAAACATTAATTTTATGGGACAGCCAGGGGATAGGTTTCCAAAAGTTTCCGAGACGGGTCAAATTGTGTTGCAAACGCGTCCCCAGGTAACACTGAAACAACCATCTTTAAGTGGACCCGAATACTACATCATTTTTGTTGATGACGTTTCCTAAGACCTATGCATATTCTGCATCACTCACAAGGATGAAATATACCTCATTCTTGGGGATCTTAAATTACATATTGATAGCCACCATGTTCAATGAATCAATTTTCTTCATTCGCATCACAGAGGTGGATATTTTAGGAAGAAATTAAAAGGTATATAATAGATCATGTCATCTTTAGGAAGCCAAGAATATCCATTGATATGACAAAGAATCTGTTCATCTTCGGACTTTGATCAGCCTTCAATAGTTTCCTTAGGGGAGAGACCCGCAACAATCTCTTCTAGCTCCCTAACCAGGAAAAAGAGAAGACTGTTGGAGTTTGTAATCTTGTCTAGTAGTCTTATAAAGAATTTTAGGCCAAGTGCCTTATTTATAGGTTGGCTTCCTTCACACGTGTGCATTGATGTACATATCCAAACCCACTATTTTATCAATCAAGTTTTAGTAAAGTAATATAGCCTATGGGCACTATCACAAATTTTTGTCTCCTTTTTCACATTGCCATTGTCTTGTTAAAATTTAGTCTCTCTGTTCATAAGAGTACAGACCAGCTGATTTCTACAAAAGAAAAGATGTCAAGGCAAGCAAAATGCTTACCTCATGCAGAAAAATAAACTCTTTCCACATCTAATCAACCACAGATTTTTGAGGCACCGAAAACCTCCAACAAGGGAGGAATGATCCATAAGTCTCAACATAAAGCGAAACCCCTTCCCCAGTCAACTAAAATCAGTCAAAAACAGAGCCTTAAATTTAACATTCTTTATGTTGAAAATTCTAAAGAAAGTGCTAGGTAACACCACGTTGCCCCTAGTTTCCATATGGAGCAATTTTGTAACTGCTAGCTTCTACAACAGGAAAACTAACAGGTGTAGCTGCCAAATTAACACATGGAGCAATTTTGTAGCTGTTAACTTCTACAACAGAAAAGCTAACAGATGTAGCTGCCAAATCAACACATGGAGCAATTTTGTAACTGAAATGACAATTGTATTCCCACTAATCTGCTTAGGGCAGTGATTGTACCTTAGATAATTGTACAGGAAGACCAGAAACAGACTGTTGATGCCTCTTCAAATCTGGAACAGCTGGGAGTCCTTAGGGGACAAAAGGACACTCCCTGGGCACCATTAGTAGGAGACAGGTTGGCAATTGAGGACAAGAGTATTGAAGAATTTTAGATGTGACATGGAGAATGAATTAATTGTAGACAGAAACGAAAAGGAGCAGAGAGTGGACTGTGTGAGTAAAGAACAATATGTCCATGTTGTAATTGTTCTGATTTTGCTCTTGTATCTAATTTTTGGCCATAAAAGTTCTAGGGAGGCTATGTAATTGTCACTTCCCACTGGTTTCCCCAGCATTGGAATTTACAGGATAAAATATTTGAGTCGATCTCTATGTGCTTGCTTTTCGTTGTCTTTAAGCTCTTAGCTATTGCTCCAAGTGATCCTTATGTTACCTTTGTGATAAAGCACTAACCATAGATTCTACACTTTTAAAAATACAATATGCATCTGTCATTTGAAGTAAATTTAATAGTACAGCAGCTTTTGTAGTTTACAAAATCCACCAAGTAGGTGTGCTCGAGAGTATATAAATCATATACAAAGCAATACAGCCAGCCTAGTATTGTTCGGGTACTAAAGGTAGTATGGTTAACTCTTGCGTTATTTTATTATCTCAGGTTCCCGATTGCAATAAGAAAAACTAAATAAGAAGCAGTACTGGAACAGGTAAAACGGTCAATAAATATTAAAAATTTAAAACATAATTGAAAACACATCTAAAATGCTACAAATCCTACTCTCTACTTCTAATGAACCAATTTCTGATTTCGATGCTCTTCATGAAGACCAATATTGACAATTTGTTCACACGATTCTTGAATCTCACTATGACCATTACTATTTTTCTGGACAGATAAATTATAAATATAAACCTACGTGATATTGCAAATCATGAGTCTACTTTTATTTTTGTTTTGATTGGGGTACAAACAAGGGTTTTGAAAGGACCCCATAACCTTCTACATAGATTCAGATTGGAAGTATTAAGACCAGAGAAAAAAAAACTTTGAACAAGGCTTTTCGAACAGCAAGGCTAAACTATGAGCCAAACAAAGATCAGATGGTAGTCGGCAAAACACAGCAGAAATGAAACAAGATGAACATTGAGCTACTGATCAGCCAGTTCTAATTCAATTGGCAGCTTCTCATTCTTCACACGGAAAGCTGCCTTGTTCATCCCATCATTTAGTTCAGTCTTACACTGCTGACCCCCTATTCTTTTGCTTGGTCCTTCCTGAACATCCAAGTTCAATCTTTTTCCAGTGCTGCCAATGGTCTCTTTGATGCAAAGAGTCCCCTGGTTACGAATTATTTCAGGCTCTATGGGGAGACAAACCATATATTGAATCTCATGTTCGAGCCTCTCCATCTGGGCTTCAAGCCCACTACATACTGCTTGATTTTCTCCTAAAAATGGATAGAGATGTTCTGGCTCCATGTTTCATGTTCTTTCCTAACCTAGTCAATTTCTGCATACATGTCCTTCACCTTTCTTTTTCTCAGAAATTAGGCCCTAATGGTGTCACACTGGGAGAAGATGGCGGTTTTAAAGGACTACAAATTTTCAGAGGAAAAGCTAACCAGAGGCTGAACAGGGGAATGGGAGACCTGTGGAGGTGTACTGCTGGGGACAGGAGGGAGCTATGGCAGGGAACAGAGAACAAATTAACTCCTTTAGCTGGATTTTTGGGGCTGCCAAGTCAGTCCCAAGAATCCTTTGAGGAAGGGACAGCAACAAGGAGAAGGGCTTTGGGGACAGCAGGTGCTTTCTTGGGGGCTTGAAGCGCGCGGATCTGTAGCTGTCAATTTGGGGACCCACCTTAGGCTTTCCAGATCGGAAGAGAAGCGAGATGAGAACCTGGTGAATAGGCATAACAAGCTTCCCATCCTGGTACTCAAATATGCTCGAGAAACGTTAAAAAAGGAACAGAATGCTCATCAACCTGTTATGGAGGAAGTGGTCGAGAAGGAAAAACGTGTGGCCCTAAATTTGTTTTTACATGCCAAGATTGGTCAGGGCGTCAAATTGGGTCAGGAGCTAATGAAAAACGTGTGGCCCTAAATTTGAATTGGCGCCAAACTGAAAGGGCCAACCTTGCAATTATATTTGTAAAACCCTCATATATATGAGACATGGTATTGTAAATACATATGAGGAAAATTGCCGATTCAAGCACTATATCAGAAGGAGCAAATATATACTAGTGTCCAAGGCAGCGAACACTTGCATTCAGCAACAGAGAATATAAATAACACCTACGATTTCATTTACAGCTAATTACTAGTCTGGTATCTGATTTAATAAGCAGCGATCAGACTTGACAATCTGAACATAAACTCAAAGATAGCGCACATATCTAATCAGGCAGCAACTCTATGATCTTGGACAGCGAATTCTTGGTGGCGACCTCATTATCTGTAGCATCGAATATCTATATAGATTCAGAACTGAGATACTGAGATCTGTCCAATTCATCCACATCTGGGTGTGCATACAATATATATATATTCAGACTGCAAATCTGGGCATGCATACACAGCAGCGAGTTATAATACATCTGACAGTGATCACCATTCTGATCTAGGGCAGCAATTCAAGAACAGTTCTGAAGGTTTTCCATTGGCAATACTTCCTTGAAGGCGATATATTCCGATTTGCTTCGTTGATCTACGATCCTCAGCAAATCATCAAATTGTGAGTTGTGTAATTTGATGTTGAAGGTCAATATCAGATAATCTATTTAATGTTGGGTTTTTCACCTCCAAGAGGGAGGTTTTCCCAGGGTAGTCTGGTGTCTTTCATTTACCTTGTTTCTTGCAGTTCTTTATAAGTTACATCATATAATTCTGTAACTTAACATTTTATAGAATTAGATTTGTTCAAACTATTTTTAATTATAACTTTCAAATTTCAATACAGTTATTATAAGTTTTGATCTGATCTCCTAAATTAACATGAGAAGAGCTTTGTGTATCTACCTTTCAATGTGACATATTTTCATGATGATGAAACATACCTCATCCCATGGAGGACAGGAAGTTTGCAGAATTCTATCTTTAAGTTTATGAATGAGCTTGTTGTTCTCGTAGAATGCTTCAAGCTATTTCTTTTCCCTCCTCCAATCCTTAAAGAGTTTCAAACTGATGGTAGGAATTCCAGTAACAGCAGCAATACTTTCCTGAAACTTCAATGACAACAACTCTCATGGAGTTGGCTATTAAAATATTGTAATGTTTATTTGATGGTCATCTTAGTTAGTCTCTAGTTTATTGGGTAGTTTCTATATTCGTCTTTAGTTCACGATTGTTTCTTTTAGAAACATCATCTTTGTAAATCTATATAAGGAGCTTTCATCTCCTCTGTCTAATATAACATCGATTTACCATAACATGGTATCAAAGCGGGTCGATGGGATTTTATAAAATTCGGCTCTTCTGATTGGAAAGTTTTTCCAGAAATTTGTTTTTCGATTTTTTTAAATAAAAATCGTTGGAGGTATTTTATGAAAATTTTGTGGTTCATCTTCAAAGATTTTTGCTGAAAATCGCGAACATGGTCGAGGGTTTTGATCGCACGATTTCCTGGTTTGAGCAAAAGTCTCTAATTTTTGAAAGTTGCGTGTACTTGCATGTGTTTTTTGTGAGTTGCATGTTGCTTGGATATGTCGTATACCACGCGAAGTCTCGTGTTTTGCCGCATGAAGGTTTCTCTGATGAGTTTTCATAATTTTTTCGCTTAAAACATTTTGATGGGCTTTCATAATTTTTTCCCTTAAAAAATTTATGATGGGTTTTCATAATTTTTTCCTTTAAAAGATTTTTGATGGGTTTTCATAATGTTTTCCCTTAAAAAAATCTGATAGGTTTTCGTAATTATTCTGTAATTCGCAAAGCTGTGTTGGATTCCTTTGTGGTTTTTTACCATTTTTTCCAAAAAAAAAAAAAACAATGATTTGTAATCATGGGTTCGGCAATATTTTCCACAAAAATTGTGACTCTTTGCAATTTGTTTTGGGGCGTCGTGCTCTTCTACAAAAAGTTGGAGGGTTTGCAGATTTTTCCTCAAAATCGTGGCAGTTATTCTCGGTATGTCTCTAGCTACAAGGAGGGACAGCTTTGTTATCCAACATCAGGTTGGATGTTTTGTGATGATTTCTTGTTAGAAGTTTTGCTGTTGTTCTCGGTATGTCTCTAGCTACAGGGAGGGGCAGCTTTGTTATCTGACATCAGGTTGGATGTTTTGTGATGATTTCTTGTTAGAAGTTTTGCAGATTCTAGGAGGGTTAGTGGCAGACTCATCTCAGTGGCAGGCTCTTGTCTCTTGTTGCAGAGCATTCTGAAGATCCAACGAGGGTCTCGGCAGCAGCAGAGTGTTCTGAAGAGTTTATGACCACAAGACATGTACAGTCTTCTGCAGGGTAGTTAGACAACGACCATTAAGGGAGGGTATTAGAATATTGTAATGTTTCTTTAATGGACATCTTAGTTAGTCTTTAGTTTATTGGACAGTTTCTATTTTCGTCTTTAGTTCACGATTGTTTCTTTTCGAGACATCGTCTTTGTAAATCTATATAAGGAGCTTTCATCTCCTCTGTTTAGTATAACATCGATTTACCATAACATTGGCCTCGTCCTGCCCTAGCTAAGTCAATTGAGAGGTCAAAATCACTGTCCCTGATCCTCTCGATTTAGCAGTTTAAACCCTGCCAATTCAAGATGTTCCAAATGATCGCATTCTTTTTCAATGCATCACAAGAGGACAGTTAAAGGCAAAGACAATCACCACTCATTGCAGACAGTCACCACTCATGGCAGAAGCAGGAAAAAGAGAGCCAAAATTATTAGGGAAAACCAGACAACAAGGATGGGAAACAGAGAGCAATGAGCCACAAAGACAAACATGAGGAAATGAAAGAGGTATGGACATAGCAGGTGAAATGATGGAAAAGAAGGGCCAAAAAAGTGCCCATTTGGAAGTAATTGAACATACAAGAGGACTTTAACAGAACCAGTTGCCCAGGAGAAGAAAGAATGACTAGTGTGTTGCTTTGTTGGCTGGAGGATGGGAAAATCCATGCAGGATGATATTGCAATAATCAGATATCTGTCAGCAAAGAGGACAATTAATTATGCGTAACCTGAGCATCTTTATAAAGAAGGGATAAATACCGAACTGGTCCATATGGGAAAAATCTTCACCAGTCACACCCAAGTCAGCACAACAGTTACCCCCTCCCAATAAGAGTGGGTGATTTTTTAATTTTCAAAAGATATCATGAGGGCCTTAGTATCATCTATAACATTTTTGATGGTTCATATTGTGGGAGATATCTTTGAGGCGGTCTATGATATTTGGAGAATTTCCCTCAATGATGAGGAGTTGACATTCAGTTTAAAAGGCAAATTGGATCACCCAGTGAGTAGCATGGGCATCAGCATTATAATTGGTTTGAATTCATAGCAACCCAGCATAGACAACCATGAGAGATCCAGCACTGCTCCTTATTACTTCTCCCCCAGCAGCTCCAGGGTTTCTCTTTGAAGCCCCATAAAAGTTGAGCTTGAGTCAATCAGGTGGCGAATGGATACACTTGACTAGATTTCAATCAGGCTTGATGGTGGTTGTACTTTCCACAATGGAAAATCCCCAATCCCAACTGTGGACAAGGCACTCCTCTAATTTAAGGGCTTGAAATTCATCGTTCCTGAAAACCTAAACAGTTCTCCTTCGTAGCTTCAATGATTTTGGTACACCAATCCTTTGAACATTTCTTACCTTATCCTGGAAAATTCTAAGATTCCTCTCTTTCTAAATCCCCCACAAGAGGTGGGGAAGAAAAAGTTTATAGAGTTTCTTGAAGGGGAAAGGTAAGGAAGGGAACCTCCCATTGCAAAATCAGATCAGACGAGGAGGAGAATCTAGCCCAAGGAAGGAGAAACTTGGGGAGAATCAAATCAAGGATCCAAAGGAGCAATCAAAGAACAAGTGGTGGGCAGATTCCTCAGCAGAATTGAAAGAGCTTTTGAATTATCAATTATCTCTAGTGTTTTGTTGTGCACTTTTTTTACTTCCTTCACATAACATTGATATTGTAGTTACTTTTTTTTTGTCTTAACTTTTACATCTTTTGATGAAAATATCCAAGTTGTGTCATACCTAGGATCTATATAAAATGGTGAACCACCATATCCATACCCATACCAATAACTCGGTACCCAATAGAGTTTGGTTTGGACAGAATAATAATGTCTTCAGCCTAAAAGACATCTTAAATTGTTTCTAACATATAATATCATTGCTACACTGTTGTATGACAGCACCAGAATTCAGAACCCCTTATAGCCATTTATTTGCTATCTATATTAAAAACATGATTTTCAGAGTGTTAAGAACAACAACAAATTAGTTCTAAGAGAATTCTAAATAAAAACATAGAAAAGAGTAAAAGAGAGAAAATCACGTATAACTGTTGATAGTAACAAATAACTGCAGTCCAATCATAGTGATTAGTGCCTATTTCCTGATAACTGCATGTTTAGTTGCATTGTTCTTTCTTAACTGTACAACATATGCAAAGCATTTAACCTACTGCTTGATTGGCATGCTACATGACATGCATGCATATTTAGGTTAATATAATAATATATAAATAATGCCTTTTTGTATAACATGCACCTGTAGTGTAGATGGATTGGGAAGGCTCTCTTTGCTCCCAAACCTGGTCTTGCAATAACAGCATAAGGGGTTAATATTTAAACAGTATATAAGGCAATGTGTAAAATCCCACTTGTTTTCACAAGGAAGCATCTCATATGCTTAAGGGCAATGCTGGCTAGGCTGGAGCTACAATAGTCACCTTTAGCTTTAATTCTTGAAACTTGGGAGTTATGCTTTAGCATACACTGATAGCAATGATTAAAACATAGGAAACTCTTATTCTCTGCTTGTGAAAAGATTCAAGGAACTAGAATGGTACATTCCTGCTAGTATTTACCGAGGAAAAGAAAGCTGCAGCCATTTTTTTCAGAAATAAACACTTATCCCTTCTGAAATGATAGACAAAAACAAAAGGAAACGATATCCAGCAAAAGGCGGAATGCTTGAATTGAATTTTAATGATGCTTCAAATGTTGGATCCAGTCCGGCAGAAGGTTTGACAAACCAGCAAGGGGTTACCCTAGACTTTTGTGCCATCATTTTTGGATAAATTGTATAGTTGTTGCCAGGGAGAAGCAGCATCAGAGAGTGTTCCAATGGCTATCTATTTGGGAACATACTGGAATGTAATTCGTTGGTGATCAATTCACCCAACAGAGGGAGACCTCTAATCAGTGAATCCAGGGTCGAATAAAGGAAATTTTCTATCAACATAATTATCTTGATACAATCTGCTTTAAGCTTCCC
>MU228457.1:1513991-1537913 GCA_018584345.1 Thuja plicata | reverse complement strand
GGACCCTTAAGAAGACTCCATGACCCCTTTTGACACATTGAAACACTCAATTGTGTCCCAACAGGTCCTATGACCTCTTGGGACACACTTGAGTGGTCCAATGTCTCGAAAGGGGTCATGGGGACTTTCTAGGGGTCCTAACACATGATAAGGTGTAATAGGACCCTTTAGGACCCTCTTTTACCCCTGGGGACACATTGTAACACTCAAGTGTGTCCCAAGGGCTCCTATGACCTCTTGGGATACACTTGAATGTTCCAATGTTTCAAAAGGGGTCATGGGGTCTTCCTAGGGGTCTTAACATGTGAGAATGTGTACTAGGACCCTGAGGACACATTGGAACACTCAAGTGTGTCCCAAGGGGTCCTATGAAAGTTCATTTGAAAAAAAAAATAATTAAAAAAAATAAAAATAATTAAAAAAAAAAAATCAGGTACCCAAAAATATCGAGTACCCAAAAAAATCAGGTACCCAATTTTTTTTGGGTACCCAAAAAAATTAGGTACCCGATTAGGCTTGTGCTTTGGTGTCAGGTTTGCCCAAGTGTACTGACACCCAGGCCTACTAAAAAGTCAACAAATATTTTCATGCGCTTTTGGACGAGTGAAAAGTGATTTTTTTCACATCGCCACTTTTTGGCCCCCCATGATCTTGCACATACCCAACTGTCCAATCATGATTAAACAAAGACTCCCATGATTCTACCAAGTTGCCTTGTCCTTGGTAGAACTATTTGCGACTACTTCTTGTGTCACTATTGCTTGATCAAAACTTTTTGCTTGTTAACGATTGCTTGTCACATTCAAAATGAGATTGCTGATCTGAACTGTCATAAAACTACCCCAAATCTAGAAATTTAGTCAGAGAACAGTCCTGACTGTGTCTCAAAATCTGATTTTTGTCTTGAAAATTGAGTTGATCTGTCAAAACCTGGATTTTTCTCACGCAAGATTCCAGAAACTGAGCACTTCCTCGCACAAGATTTCATTTTCTTGCATGTAGTTACGAGTTTCCTCATGCGAACCAACACTTTCTCATACAAATATGTCCTCTGGTATCCTAAAACAATGAGTTATTTCCTATTGACTGATGAGTTTTTCGCCTGATTTGACTTTTATCTGATATCTGATTGCCTGTTTCCCTGTTGTCTGTAGTCTGAAATTGATTGTCTCAAGTTGCGAATTGACCGATTCTTGCTCAAAATCATTTTGTCTCTTTGTCTCTATCCTACCTTTCTGTGCTTTTGCACCTTGCGACATGATAGTCACATCTCGGCTATTCTAGCCATACTCTCGATGATTCATGTCGGGTGCATTTCACATCTTGGATGTTCTAGCCTTTATCTCCTTTTTTCTATTTCTAGAGATAGAGTTCTAAGTTGGATCCTAAGTTCTCTCTCGTTTCATCTTTGTCTATGCTTGTTACGACTAGAAGTGGCAACATATTTCCCATTTGTGGTTCCAGAATAGGTAGAGGTAAACTCATAATCAAGGAAAAGGTCATTCCAAACCTATTGTTCAACCTGATAGTTAAGAGGGATCCTCACATTCCTCCTCGCCATTCAGTATAGATCCCAGTTCGAATCAGAAACCAGTGTTCCAGCTGTGCTATAATCCCTTATTTCAAGATCAACAGAATCTATTTCTTTCAGATCAACAAAACTTTGGAAGGCCATCTACTTGGGTTGACCCTATTGATGATCCTTGCTACCTCATTGATCCTTTTGATCATACCAATCCTTTTTGACCTATTGATCTCTCCAAACCCATTGACCCTTTTGACCCACCAAAAGTTACATTGGCCACAAACTCTCAGCTTGATACACACACTCACACTGAAGCTGAGTACACAACACAATCCCACATCAACAACATGGGAAGTCCTTTCGATTACCTACAAGGTCAATATAACGGATTCAATGACCAATCCCAAAATGATCAGGGTTAACAAGAGGAGCAATATCACCATTTCCCTCCTCCACATGACCAGAGTCAAAGCATTTATGAGATCCTTGGTAATAATGATGAGTCGATAACTCAAAATCACATAGATGCTGCAAAATCTAATAAGGCTCTCATCAAAATGATGGAAATTATCCTTGCAGAAGATAAAGAGAAATATTTTCTAGATTTGGCAAACCAAGGAGTTAAGCTACCCCCAAATTTCCAAGTGTTGACGGGGTTTTGCTGACCGGGTCCGCCAATAGTCATAAGTTGTCACTGGGTTCTGGGGATACCGGCCAACTCCGCCTGCAAAGGTTGTTCAGGGAAATTATGTTCCCTGGGCCTTCAAACACCTGGGTGTCAGGTCATGACGGCGCGGGGCTCGGTTGGGAGAGGTGACTATTTTCGAGGGGGATAGCTAGTTTCTTCAACTCATTACCTCCGGGGATTCAATACAGTAAGGTTTCCCCTAGCATTCTACACTTAGAAAATAAAATGAAAAAGATCCTGCAGGGTTAGAAACATTTCATCTAACTATAGTCATGCTGAAATGTCTGAAACATCAATAATACTCTGATAGACTACACTAAATACCAAAGAAATACATAACCATCAGCTAGCATTTTATCAGTAGCGGGAGTAAAGAGGTCGTTAATCTACTTTAACATATCAGAGCAGAAGACATAAAGAACATTAAAATATGAAATATCATTAACTCAGAAGCAGGAATGCCAACAACATCATTGCCAAGAATTCTTCCTTCTTCATTAATGTTCCTTCCAGCAAGCACTGGTGCGTGATACAATGGTGGCTCTAGGGGAGCATTTGACTATATAAAACCAGAACAATGTAGCATTGAGCTCTACAACTTAAGATGAGAAATCACCTTTCTATTACTTTGGACAACAAAATCATCAATTTTGTCGACCCTTGGAAATGGGCCGGTTTGGCTATTTATACAACTCTTCTAACCCTAACCTTATTTTACATCATGTTTCAATAAAATACAATATCTGGGGGCCGGTACTACCTGCGCCACCCTACAAAAGACCTGGAGACGGAATAGGTCTGCCATGTTAGAAGAATAAAACAAGAATATACAGCGCAAGAATCAGCCTCGAGAAGAGAGCCAGAAAGGAGAAAGAAGAAAGTAGGTCCCCCGGGGATCGAGGCTACATGCCTCATAAACGAGAAATGCGGTGCCCTATCTCCAACATGCCAGGTGTACCCTTGAGCAGCACCTCGAGAAGACCACCCTGTCAGAAACCAACCGCTGAGTTGATGCCTCCTTGATGTGGCCAACCATCTTCTGACAGCCTTTATTAACTGCTTCTGAAAGTGACCGGTCGGCCTCGGGGACTGGGACACGGATCACTTGAAAGAATACAAAATTTTGGATCTGGGACTCCGGGATCCGAGAACTTTCATTCCAAAAAGAATAAAGAATACCCAACACTTGAGTTCTCCCCGGCCTCCGGAGAAAGCTCAAGGTTGCTTATTGTCGTTGAAAGCCTGGAGGAGGTGGGATATGCCATCTTCATCTATATCTTTCAGGCTGGCCCTTCTGTGCTTGGCCACTTCAACTTGTTCCCCCAAGTCTGAAACATTTTCTTTAAATTCATCTGCCATTCTCGCCGCATCATGACCACTAAGTATCATGCGGGTTAATTTTTCCATTTGGGCCCCATCTATCCCCTCTGAAGATTGATACCGGGACTTCATTATTTCATCAAAACTCTCCAAAACTGAATCTTTGGGGGTACATATATCTGTGCTAAGGGGATCAGCCCCGGAAGTCTTTATTATGAAAGACTTGTATAAATTGGAAGAATACTTCACCGCATTTACCTTATCTTGTAAGGACCCTACCAGTTGCTTGGTTACCTCCAATGTGAGGTCAAGTCTGGAGTGCTGGGTTCTTACAAAATCAAATGATTCATCACCCAGAATTCTGGATTCAGAAATCATATCCTCTCCTAAGGTAAGGAGCTCTTCGAGCTCCACCTTCCATGCTTGGTAATTCTCGGCATCACCCTCCCACAACTCAATAAGAGTTTTCACTTGATGAATGACCTACCAGGCCGTGTATAAATCTGGGAGGGTGGACACCAGGAAACGCTGGCTGTTTCCTATCTACAGGGTGATCCACTCATCCACTGCCTGGGCTTTCTTTTTCATCACTCGCAGGGAGTCTATGTCACTCTACGGTAGCTCTTCTGAGGTGGAGGCCTCCGGAGGAGCGGCATTGATGGGTCGAGCCAGCTCAGTAAGCAACCCCATAAGGTTTGCATTCTTTTCTTTTTCAGCTTTGAGCCTCTGGGCCTCTTTCTCATATCGGGCCTCCACTACCCTTGCTGCCTCCTTAAGCAAGTCTACCTCGCCTTGCTTTCCCCTTTTACCTAGTGATACCTCTGCAACATTGTAGTCTTCGGGGTCCGCGGTTTCTTCATCGGCGTCTGGGGGAGGTGTTGCCACAATGGAAACTATTTCTCCGCCCGACCCAGTTCAAAGAGTATGAACTGTCCGGGCTTTCTTGACCTTTGGCGGGGCCTAGACTTGGGCCATCATTTCAGATAGGGAGAGAGGAGTCACTGGAGCGGACTGAGCTTTCTTTTTCCTGCTCTCTATCAGCCATTGAGGTGGTAGGGGTGGCCTTCCTGTCAGAATTTGTTCTCTTGATTCTTCCCTAGTGTTTTGTGGCTGTTGTTCTTCAGTGGCGTGAACCTCATCCATTCCTCTCCCTGCCTCAATTCCTTGTGCAACAATATTCTCTTCAACCTCCATCTCCTCAGCCTTGTCCTCTATGTCTATTACTGGGTCCGGACTCTGGTAGGCTTCCTCAGGGATTTCTTCTTCAAGCTGCTCTTCTTGTTGTTGTTGTTCTTCTGCCAGGGCTTATTCCTCTGTCGGCACTTCTTTTGGCAGTAGGGGAGGTGTCGAGCTGAGATTTAGAGTTTGGGCCGCTGTGATCACCTACCCAAAGGTTGCCTCCGGGAGTGACCCTTGGAATGTGGCGGCTGGGGTTACAGTTATTCCTGAAGGTCCGGTTCCCCTAGTGGATGCCATTTGTTCATCTTTCTTTTGTTGGTCCACTCCCGGACCATGCATCGTTTGAGCCCCAGAGGTAATCTTTGATTCTGGATCTTTTTCTTCTACCTGCTGCTCTTGTCCCTGTGCAGGCTCTTGTTCAATATCTTCTTGCTCTGCAACCTCTTGTTCTGCCCCTGGGACCTCTATCTCCATTTGGGTATTGTCCCCCTGTAATTTCCTGAACTCATCAGTCGCAAGTACATCATCAAATTCTTCTTGTGGAGGGGGACTAGCTGGGACTTGTGCAGGCTCAGTTTCCTTCTCTGGCTCTGGGGAACTGGAAGAAAGGATTTCCACTTGTTGGGGTTGGGATGTCCCCTGCTCTGGCTCTGTCTTAGGCTTTTTGCTGAGCTTTTTCTTTCTCCGGGTAACCAGAGGTGGCCCCGCATCTCTTATTGCTACCGCCTCCAGGGGATCCACCCCTGTTGCCTTAACCATTAAGGCTACCAATGTCGGGGAGGAGGAGGGGCGAAGTGGCCCGGTCATAAGTGGTGGGGTGGCTAGCCTCATTATTAATTGCTCCCTCATCTGCTGGGAGGCTGCCACCGACTGATTTATTTGCTCCGTAATGGGGACTTCTTGCGCAGAAGGGGTCATGTCTATTATTTTTCCCTTATCTGCACCTTGCGAAGAAGTCCCGGCCCCCGGAGTCATTTTCGGTACCGGCGGCGGGGTTAACTTTGGCGCCGGCTGGGCTGCTCAGTGGGTACTTCCGGGACACACCTTTTTGAAATGGGCGTGGCTTCGCTTGACCACCTCTCCAGTGAAGTCTTCAATAGTGGCCCAGTTCATTGGTGGAAGAGCCTTTTTATAGATCCCCTTTTCTTTGTACTGGGGATCGGTGGTGGGGGCGACATCTGAGAAGTTTGCCGGGAATCTCCAGAGCTTCAGTTTCTGCATCATGCCGAATGTCATTCTAACATAGTGCCTGCTTTGCACCTCCACATCATCCTAGAAATCTTCCTAGAAGTCCTCCATGTGTATATGGTGGGGCTCTGAAGCCCGAGGCAGTGCCGTTGCAATCCTGCCATGTGGATCAAAATTTTTCTGCACCAGATAAAACTCCTGCAGGTTGTAACTTTTTAGCTCATTGTTCGCCTCCTTTGTGGCAGCCAGATTGCATGTGTAGTTCCCACAGGTGATTGGGAATGGAATGTTGGGGATCTTTTTGAGGGCAAAGAGGGCATGCAGCTCCATCATTTGCCTACAGTACTCCAATAGCACGATCTTATCCCCACAATGTTTGGGCAAAAAGTAGGGTTTCCCAGAGAAGCTGGTGACCCTAATGTATGTGTGATGTTGGAATTGAATATAATAGTGTCCATAACTATGGACCAAGTTCATCACCTCAGAAGACAGGCGGTATCTGGCGTCCCGGGTGGGTGTAAGCAGATGGTAGTAAATGAACATGTCATTTACCCGGCAGAAACTGGGGAAGCTGGCCTCCCATTGAACTTGTGGAAAATGGTCCCATGGTGCTTTTTGTCCCAGGCCAATCCTGAGCACGCTGTCAGTAATTATGCCGTGGGAATGGGGCCTCTGCTGCACTAGGGCCCAGAAAACGTAAGAAGATATGTAGAACTTCTTCTTCCTGTTCAGCTGCTGGAACTGGGAGTCGACGTGGTTAGAGATTATTGTTTTCCAGTCGAAGTATCCTCCCTTGGTGGATATGTCGAGGAGGAAATAGTACATCCATTTGGAAAACTCTTGGGCGGAGGGTTGCCTAAAGACCCAGGCCAATGCTATCATCCCCATCTGGATGCTCTCCTTGAATTCAGAGCGGGGAATCTCTATCTTCATTCTTTTTGGGTCCCCTCTTTGGGGCCTTAAGCCAATGGGTATTCATGTATACTTGAGCAGCGTCCTCCAGCTGTGTGAACTGGGTCAAGGCATCAGTCCTTGTAACCACTGAGGCCTTATCAAATTGTGGGATTCCCAGGCTTTCTTGAAATGTGACTGGGTCGAGGGACACCAGTGGAGTGGGGTATCCTGTGGGTTCTGTGGCCGTGAGCATAACGGCCTAGACAGAAGAATTGTAGTTGGTTTCCAGTGTTAAGATAAGCTCCAGAGATTGCATAGAGCATGGGAAGCAAGCCACCCGGAGGATTCCAAAGTTCCCGACGTTGATTGCTAATTGATCTCCAGCCTGTCACTGGATGTGCATTATTTTTACCAAGGCCTGCATCTCCAGCCATGTTCTGACGTTGGTGTCAGTTATCAGCTTGACCTTGGACTCAATCTTTGAGCCCATGATAACGTTGTCCTGAAAAAATTTCATTTTCAGGGGCATCTTCTCCAGGGCCTTCTCCATCTTAGATTTTACTGCGGCCCTGGTTTCTGCTGTGGAAGGTAGCTCTGGACTTCCGGGTGGAGAAGATGCCAATGCTTTAGACATGTTTGGAAGATAGACTCTGGGAATCTGCAAGGCAAAGCGACCTTTAGAACACATTTATCAAAATAATTATTCCGGGGTCCGGAGATCTTACCACCGTGATGCTTGCTTTCCTGAAAAGTTAGTTTCATGCAAAGATAACCGAAAAGAAAAACACATCGTAAAATTTAGATTTTCATTAAACATCCAGGTCTGGGGTTTTTATCACACTTGGTAAAGACACAGGATGGATGATGGTAGGAGACCTGAAGCCCAGAGAAATGACCGTTGGTGAGGACATGTAAAAAGGCAAGTCATCAAGCCCACGTGGGTGCCACGTGCGTAGATATTAAATGGAAGTTATGGCGATTACGACGGAGCCAACTGTCCGAACATGCAAAAATTGAAAGCCACTTGGCTGGAATTGATTGTGCGCATGAGACATAAATGAGGTTCTGACAGACTTCATGAAGAAGAGAGAAAACCGCCTGTTTGAAACCAGCTGAGAGCCGAGTTTCAAGCAGGTGGTTTTCTGCCCCGAAGCGAGTTCAGGGGTGGAAAACCAGAGACATAGGTGACTTGACCAGCTTGTCAAGCCACCCAGAAGGATATACATGAAGGTCGAGGGATAATACATAGACACAGAGGGATATATAAAGATTACATAAATATACACGCATATATACAAAATATACAACGCAGAACGACGACAGCGGGAAAACCAGGCAAGACAGACATATATACAACTATCTACACATTTTTAAGATAGAGCACCTCTGCACAGAGGGCAGACAACCCTCTGGCAGAGAGCCGACCCACCAACAGGCGACAGAACTAGAAAATAGAAAACCAGACGAACAAACGACAAAGCAAACAGGATAAAAGAAACCAAACAAAATAGAAGGAAACCAGAGAGGCGGAAGCAAAAAGACCAACCTGAGAATGCAGAAGGTGGAGGAAAGGGAAGAGTTACCGCAGAAGCTCTGCAACAACTTTAGTCGTCAAACGATAACTACCACCACCACGAAGCACTTGCAATTGCCTGAAAGTGACTGGAAATGTTAAGCGTTAATTATTACTAACTCTCTGCAAATGCTCTGTTAATCGCTCTAAGTGCTTGAAGGTTTTAATTGCGGTAAATGTGAAAGTGAGAGATAAGTTCTATTTATACCCGCGGTAAAAAGGTAATCCTCCTCCTGAAAATCTCCAAACAAGCAAACCTCCGGACCCCCGGGCCCAGGGATTCCCCGTGATGATGTCCTTAAGAACATTATGGAAAAGAATCCCAGAGTCTGAAATCTGGTTCCCAATAAAGGACAACCTCCGGGACCGGAGCCTCGGAGGCGAAAACCAAACGAACGAAACACCACACTGGGGAAGAAAACCCCGGAGAAAGAAAACAAAAGGGAAAGAAGGACAAGGCAAATCCGCAAGCAAAAACAAAAAGGGGGACCCAACATTTTGCACCCAAAATGTAGGGACGGGGATGCAGGGCATAACAAATGGCGACTATCTGGGACAAATGCCTTAGCGCATTTGAGAACTATAGAATCTCTGGTTAGCAAAACTGGAACAAGCCGCTTCCCGAAGCGTCTGGCAGACAAAGAGAAACATATCTGAGAGAATCCAACCACATAAGAGTTAGTCCGTAGTCCTTCATCAGTGGTGTCGTGTGTGTTTTGGAAGGAAATCAAGCCGATGACCTCTGGGAGGAATAGAGAAGAGGCACTAATTACATCAAACCAGTCATCAATTTGTTCGCTTCCCCCCGGGGACCGGAGTTCCATCCCGCTTTTCCTCTTTTGTTATTTTATTTGATTCTGGGTGGGGAAGGTGGTACTTCTTTCACCATTAAGCTTAAGCTTAGCTAATTTTAATGGCAGTACTCCTTTCACCTGTCCCCCTATACTTAGATTGTTTGAAGAGGGGATAAAACTCTAGACCCGGGAAGAATTCTTTAAAGTTTCAGACCTGGGTCAACCAATTAGTACAACCGATCTACCCTCGGTGTGTCTGATTACTCATTCCTTATATTTCTTGTGTTCACTGATTGCCAGACTCCCGGAGACAACACCCAATGGAGATTGCTCAAAATGTGCCATAACCTATGAAACAACCCCGGAAACTAGGTCGACCACTATGCTAAAGATAGATTCTAAAGTTCACCATGCCGTAACATCGTACTGGAAACCATAGTTATGCGAATCATTCCAATTACTGCAAGATAGGAAAAAATGCCAGGACCCGAAAAGAAAACCGAAAATGAAAACAAAAACAACAAAAGAGGACTGCCCCCGGAGGACAGCCGACAAAGCTATCAACCCCTGACCCTCCTTCTACTACATCCGCACCGAAACAACCCACAAATAAAACTGTTGTTGGCTCTGCCAACAAGACCACAAAAATGGTCCCCATGCCTCCTACTGCTAATTATAGCATTGTCGACCAACTGCAAAGAACCAATGCTCAAATAACCATCTTTGAGCTTTTGAAGATATTGCCTACTCACAGGTAGATTTTGGATGAAGCCCTCGCAGAGGATAACATCTCCAAAGACATTAATCTTGATCAGTTTCAATCTATGGTGGGTCACTTGACTTCACCACACTATCTATCTTTCTCAGAAGAAGATGACCATTCGACCAGTCACCTGCATAACGCTCCTTTGCATATAGATGTCATGATTGGAAAAAACTAGTCTAGCGCGTCCTTATTGATAATGGTGTTGGCCTCAACATTTGCTCTTCTCACTTTCTCACTCAGCTAGGTTATGATGAAGATCACATAGATTCCCACAAGTGAATTACTATCAAGGCTTATGATGAAGAAGAAAGAAATTCTAAAGGTTTAGTTGTGCTACCCATTCAGGTTGGACCGATTGAAAGAGATGTCACATGTCAGGTGTTGGATCTTCCTCTTTCTTATAACATCCTGTTAGGAAGACCATTGATACATGAAATGCAAGCAGTTCCCTCTATGTATCATCAGTGCATCAATTTTCCTTTCCATGGTGTAGAAGTGACAGTTCCTGCTAATATGTGCTCTTCTTGTAATATGCTCACACAGTCAGCTAATAGTCTTGTTCCTACTTATAAAGAATACATAGAATTATGTGATTCCAAGCTTAGAGACATGGAACAGACTTTAAAAATCAAATACATAGGGATGGGGTGTATCAAATAGAACCTATGCTATCATTAGCAGCTCTACCTTTGTCTCCTCGTTCTTACAGGAGACCTTCTGAGAATAATAAATCTTCTACTGCTCCTCTTGAAATAGTTTATGATGGTGTCTTTGTATAGGCTTCAACACCATTAGAAGATGAAGATGAGGAAAAAGCTATTAAATCTTGGCTTTACAAAGGAAAGGACATATCTGAACAGACTACCCCAGCTCGTGAACTAGATCCCAATAGTGAAGGTCTTAAAGTCATGAAACACTTTGGATACAAAGGAAGTGGTCCAATAGGGATGAATGGTAATGGGTTAGTTGAACCTATTAAAGCTATGGGTCAAAAGATGAAAGACACAACTGGTTTAGGTTTCAAGAAGATCCCATTCCATCTAGGGATCAACAAATTTGTCCCAAAATTGGATCCTCCACTAGAACTTGAACTCACAGCTACAGTTGACACTGCAGAGGATAGCTCTGACGAGGATTCTTTTCCTTATCCTATTCCTACAGATCTGGTAGAATTCTTTGCTAAGATAGATGATGTCATGATACATGCCAGTACAACCAAGGCTGGCAGTGACTCCAATGTCACTATTCGATTCACTAATCTGACATACGAACAATGGAAAGTGTCACAAGACCCTAGTTTCCAAGGTGAACGATACATACCGTCATAGTTTCAAGAACAGTTTGCACAAGAATAGGATAGTGTCACAAGAACTCCCAAACCTTCATGGTGCAAACATCCCAGTCATAGTTCAAACACAGATTCCCATGAATATGAGTTTGATAGTTTTTCAGAAGGATACTATGAAAAGATTCTCGACATAGGTGATGAGTCTAGTGAAAGGTCTAATGAGTTTGATTCCATAAATGTTAACGTGTCTTCTACTACAGTCGCTAGGAGTCAAAGGGATTTGAATACACCTTTGGATGAGATTTCTCTAGGTCTCAGCTTACTAGTCAGTGCTTTCAATGATTATACCATGAATGCACTTGAACCCATCACTTCTCTCACTCCAACATCCCAAGCTAATAGACTAGAATTCCTCTTCCTCATCCAATGAAGTCCTCACATTCTAGAACAACTATGCCCTAGCCTATTATCTTCATGCTGCTGAACCTATAATGTCCTCCACTAGTGAAGAAAGTGTCAACATGACCGAGGTTGATATCAAGTATCTTAGTCATAAAATCAAAAGAAGAAAAAATAGGCGCTCTGATGGTGAAAACTACATTGTGGCAGTCTCAGAGCCAAAAAAAGTAAAAAGAATAGGTGTATCCGAAGGTGACAACCTCTTTGAGGCACCTGAGGATGAGATACTTGATGTGATTTTGAGTCATTTCTAGGAACGCTCATCAATGCTAATTGAGCCAAATCAGCTGGTAAATCTGGGTACAGAAGAACATTCACACATTATTCATGTGGCTAAATCATTTTCTGCAGAAGAACTCAAAGAATTCACATATTTCTTCAAGGAGAAAAAGATAAACTTTGCATGGACATACTTTGACATATCTGGTGTAGATCCTGATCTTATCATGCACAACCTATCAATAGCTCCTGGAGTAAAACCAGTCAAGAAAAAACTCAGAAAAATGCATCCACATGTGGCTCTACTTGTCAAGGTGGAACTAGAGAAAATCCTAAAAGCTGGGTTCATCAAAGCAATTAACTATGCAGAATGGATCTCCAACATAGTTCTAGTGTCGAAGCATGAAAAATCTATCAGAGTCTGCATAGAATTTAGGGACTTAAATAAGACATGTCTAAAAGATGATTTTCCACTACCCAACATTGATATGATTGTGGATATGACAACAAGATACAAACTGTACTCCCTAATGGAAGGATTCTCTAGCTACAACCAAATCAAAATTATGCCAGAGGACCAAGAAAAAACTGCTTTCACTTGTGCATGGGGCACTTTCTGCTGGAATGTTATGCCTTTTGGTCATAAGAATGCTGGAGCCACGTATCAGAGAGCAGTCACTACCATATTTCATGATATCATGCACAAAACAATGGAGGATTATGTTGATGACACCCTTGCTAAAAGTATGGACAAGAAGGCACATCTTACTGATCTAGGTCCTATACTGGATCGTATGGAAAAGTTCAGACTGCATCTTAATACTAAGAAATGTGCATTTGCAATAACTTTGGGAAAATTGCTTGGTTATATCATCTCCGCGAAAGGAATCGAGGTAGATCCTGAAAAGGTGTAAGCTATCATGGAAATTCCTCCACCTCGCAATATCCAAAAAATTAGAGGTCTTCAAGGTTGACTTCAGTCTATCCAACGCTTCATCTTGTAGCTAGCTGACAAGTCAACCATTTACTAATACTCTTCATAAAGGTGTGACCTATGAATGGAATAAAGAATGTGAACAAGGCTTTCAACAAATCAAAAAATATCTAGCCAATCCACCTATATTAATGCCTCCTATTCATGGGAAGCCATTAATATTATACATCTAAGCTACATAAAAATATCTGGGTGCTCTATTGGCTCAAGAAGATCAAAACAATAAAGAAAGAGCAATCTATTACATTAGCAGAACATTGGTCTCCTATGAAATGAATTATTCTGTCATTGAGAAAGCTTTCTTAGCGGTGGTGTTCGCTTCCTAGAAGTTACGACATTACCTGCTTGCTCACACTACAAGGCTCATTGCAAAAATTGATCCATTAAAGTACTTACTCAACAAAGTTGCCCTCATGGGTAGATTAGCTAAGTGGGTCATGATACTTAGTGAATTTGACATTGACTATTTGGAAAGAAAAGCTTTCAAAGGGCAAGCAATTATAGATTAGTGGGCTGAGGCACTTATTACAGACAATCAACCATTACGGATCGAGTTCCTAGATGAGTCCATCATGCTTCTCACACATCATTCATGGACCATGTTCTTTGATGGATCATTCACTTGGCAGGGGTCAGGTGCCGGAATCTTGTTCATTACACCTCAACGGTATTCATTACCAAAGGCTTACAAAATGATGTTTCCTTGCACAAATAACACTGCTGAGTATGAAGCCTTTATTAATGGATTAAAGATCACTATTGAATGGTGTGTCAATGAGCTAAAGGTCTTTGGAGATTCACAGTTGGTTATCAATTAGGTGAATGATATCTATCAAACAAAAGATGAAAAATTGGTGCCTTATAAATAGATGGTTGATGATCTTAAGAAATAATTTGCACATGTTACTTTCCAAAAAATTCCAAGGGAAGATAATAAAGCAGCTAATGCCATGGCTACTCTGGCCTCCATCTTACAAATACCAAAAAATGACTTCAGACATGACTTCCTAGTGGAGACATTATGCCACCCTGCCTATAATTCCCCTGAATCCCGGATGATTTGTTCAGTCATTTGACATGACTCATCCCACTACCACCATATTTACTCCTACCTTCATGACCAGATCACCCCAGACACTTACACCTGAAATGAGAAAAATCACTTAATTTGCATTGCTTAACAGTTTGTCATCATAGCTAACGACTTATATAGATGAGGTCTAGACGGTACCCTCCTTAGGTGTTTAGAACCTGATGAGTCTAAGCATGTGTTAGTAGAGGTACATGAAGGCATCTTTGGATCTCACTCAAATAGCCTGACGCTGGCTCGCAAACTTATCAGGGATGGTTACTATTGGCCAGATATGGAGAACGAAGCTATACAATTTGCTAAATCTTGCAAATAGTGCTAGCTTCATGGAAACCTGATCCATGCTCCTACCAAGGAGATCATTCCTTTTGTCAAATTTTGGCCATTTCAATAGTGGTCCTTTGACTTGGTGGGTTAGATATATCCATCTTCTTCAAGGGGACATAAATACATCATCATTGCTACAGACTATTTCACCAAGTGGGTCAAGGCAGTGCCTCTCATCATAGCTGATGGCAAGTCTGTGGCCATGTTTATACTGAACTACATCATCTGCAGATATGGTGTACCCTCATCAATAATCACTAACAATGGGGGGAAATTCAAGAACAAGGATCTATAATAATTATGCGCTAAGTTCAAAATTATTCAGCACTGGTCTTCTATCTATTATCCTCAAGGTAATGGACAGGTGGAAGCTTCAAATAAGACTATTCACAAAATCTTACACCGCACAGTACACAAATATGGACGAGACTGGCATCTCCAGATTAATCTGGCTTTATGGGCTTACTGCACCAGTATACAGAAACCAATAGGGGCCATGTCTTTTTCTCTATTTTATGGTGGAGATGAAGTGCTTCCTATTGAGGTTGAGATTCCCACCTTGTGAGTCTCTCTGAAGGGCCTCAGAATATCAGAATATCTCAACTTCAAGAGCTTGAACTACTGGATGAACGTCAAAAAGTGGTGTTTGATCATCTCTAAGCATATCAGAAGAGAATATCTAAAAGCTACAACAAGAAGGTCAGACCAAGGGAGTTCCAAATGGGTGATCTCATCCTGAGAGAGAACCCCAAGAATCAACAACAATGGGTCCATAAAGGAAAATTTGAACCAAACTGGCTTGGCCCGTATGTTATCACTACAATATTTGGGTTTGGTACCTACCAGCTCTCTAAAATAGAGGGTGAACAACTCAAAGAGCCTATCAATTCTCTTCATCTGAAGAAGTTCTACAGTTAAGATGTCTTCTAAATGCTCTTGTACATACTCCATTATGAGAAAATCCTAAAAATTGTAAAATGTCCTAAAAAAATGATCATCTTAGTGAAAACCTGGCAAACAGGCGCTTTGATGTATCTATTATCCTGGTGAAAACCTGGTAAACAGGCACCTTGATAATACCAAAAAAATCAAAAAATACAAAAAATTTAAAAAAAAAAGTACAAAAAAAAAATGAAAAATACAAAAAAAAGAGAAAAATGTGCCATTGATGAAAACCTGGTAATCAGGCATCATGGTAGAAAAAATAGAATTTCTGCCAAGATGGTGAAAACCTGGTAAACAAGTGCCTCTTGTTTCACAATGCTCTATCTATCACAACATCTCTTGGCTTTCTTACAATTTTCTCTCCTGCTTTAGTTTGTTTTCCTGCTTTAGTTTGCTCGCTCATGCATTTGCTCTCAGTCATTTTCAAAATTTTGCTCGACTTCACATGGATTGAAACTGGTCACAATCAAGGGCATATTCCTAGTCTAGGGGGCATTGTCCTATCTTTTAGAGTCTCTCTCCTCTTTGCATCAATCACCAGTGGTTCTCACTGAGTCTGCCTGCTGATGCCTAGATCTCACATCGATCTTTATGCTTGAGAATCTTTCTTTCGTCAGTCACCAGTGGTTCTCACTGCGTCTGCCTACTGTCACTGTACTACTAAGATTTCTTGCATCAACTCACTATCTACATATTTGACATCAATCCATTCATTACCTGGGGGCATAGCTCCCCACTTTGATCGCATCTTTGATTTACACTTGAGCCAGTAATCTTGTCGGTTCTAAAGGAAAACTATCTACTGATGCAAACTGGTGTTTCTCAACACCCCAATCAAATAGTGTTTTTCAACACTATCTTTGGACATATCTATGTTTTTCAACACACATTGGATATCACAATTTGTAAATATCTCTCGATAGCAATCAAACACAATACACTCACAAGCACAACGGTGTTTTGCAACACCCTAAAAACATGCACATTCGTAAACTTTGAAACATGCTGAGCTATGATTGAATCTTTCTTTGTATGTTGTTTGTTCTCATGAATTTAATTGATATTTTTCTTTTGTCTACTACCTGTGGGTGTGGTTTCGATGATCTGAAAGCGTCAAATAAATAGGGTATATGTGATAAGAGCTTCTGCATTAAGGTGGAAAAGCCTTGTGCATCCCTCAATCTTGTTTATTTGTACGCCAAGGGGAGGTTGGAACTATCTCCTTGACTGTTATCACTCTGTTTGTTTACTTGTGTACTCTTAATATATCAAACTGGAAACAATGTTCAGGTCATCTTGGCTTTTGTGCCCTCGTGCTTATGTTTATTTCCTACATTTTATCTGATGAAAGTCATATTCATATCCTTATGGTCGCAGTGGCACTAGCAAGGATTGTATTGACTCCGATGTTCCAAAAGTACTCGATGATGATAGTTATGCGATGATTCCAACAACCAAGTCCTAGTGTTGCATTTAGCTTAGGCTTTCATTCACATTTTAAGCTTGCATAGCGATAGTTTTTATGCTCTCTTCATTGTCTTCTTATTCTCCGAAGGTCCTCATCTTTTGTCTTAGATTCCTCCCGACTGCACAAGCATCTGGCCCTTGCTCTCGATCTTCATTCATATTCTTTGGTTAGTACCTATTGTATATTGCAATATCCTGCATGAGATGATTAGTACCATTGCATTCATTACAAAATTGCATTTCCATACATTCATGTGCATTTACATATCCATAACCATGTGCATCCATTATAAGCATAAATCAAATCATACATAGCATTTATCCATCTAACATCTATCATTGCATACATCAATAAAACATTTGCATATTCGTCCATGACATACATTTCTAATCCATACATCTAATCATGTAGGAAACATCTCACAAGACATACAAATTTAAAGCAATATATAAACAAGTACAATGATGCCAAAATGGAGCTCATATATATATATATATTGGTCAAATGTACAAAGGGTGCTACTCGAGCACAGTATATCAAAATGGTGGTACAATGTATATATCAAATATCTCATCTAGCCACTCCCACCTGGAGGAGGTGGCATGGCCTACTGCAGAGGAGGTGCCTATGGTGGTTCCTATGGAGCAGCCCATGCCCTAGCATACTCTGAAAATAGTGGAACCTGATCCGCTACCTCAGGAACTGCGATCGTGTATGCTGCATAGTAATAGGATGACTAAGTAGCCTTATATCTCACCTCTATCTGCGCTCTGGCTAGTGCCTCCTATAAACCTCAGATCTCTCGATCCCGCTTAGCCACTCGGGTCTCCTAGACGACCACCTGTGTACAGTAATCATCTCACTCCCTCTACACCTACCCCACTCTCTCCTAGCTCCTCCTGAGAGCCTCCTAAAGCTGTGCTACCTGTCCTCCTACCAGTGGATCAGCTGTAACAGTATCGGCCATAATGGTATCCTCCCCTTGCTCAATGGACCTCTCCTGAGTACCACTACTCCCTGCACCTGCATCTGATCCAATCCCTCTAGGAAGAATGAGACTCATCCCAGTCCTTGGTTGTACTCTTTGCTGAGGTGGCACCTACTGAGGTGGTACCTGATGTAGTGGTGGCTACTGTGCCTGCTACTATGGTGGCAGCTATACCACCTGTTGTACATGTGGGCCCATGCCAGAAGGATCTGTAAATCTTAGGAATGGGTGCGCTAAAATATGATCCATGGATGCAGGTGTCCTCCCTGCATTAATCACCCCTGCCAAATAATCCCACCTAGTTGGTGGTACTCGTGCATCTATCATACTCCTCCCTCAGTCTAGCTGCCTCTGCCAGCCCTTCTTCATCTCATCGACAAATCGGGTGTATGTATAGTACTATTGGGAGACTTCCTGCAGTCTCCCAAACTTCCATAGGACCCATGTCAATAGGAAACACTCTATAACGCTGATGGTGTGCCCGATCAAAGGATGCGAGCAAAACATATGTGGTAACTCATGTCATACATCATCCCAAACCTTAGTGGCTATCCATGACTGCCATATAACTGCTGCCATATCATCTAGCTATGCCCACCACTGATCAGTCTTACCCAGTGCTGGCTGAGTCATAGGACCTGCATACCTATAAATATATGGCTCTAAGGGCTGCCGAGTATCATGGAAAATTAGATGACATACGGGAAGGTCCTCCCAGGCCCAGATCTGTAAAACCATGACTCTTGCTGCCATGGTCCGTGCACTCTGATACACTATCTCATGCATCTCGCGGTACATTTGTGTGAGCATACACTCGCCCCATCCAAATCTCACTGTTGGACTAGCTAACATCCGCTGCAACATAACTCCCCAGCCGCACTTTAATCTATGCTGACCCCGATCCGGTACCAGTAGCAACTCAAGAACAATGCCAAGACAACTGCCAATGTATGATCTACACCATACCTGCTCGTCAGATCCTCCCAAGAGATGGCTCGACTCATCACCAGATCATCCTAGAAGATCGCTCTCAGCACCAATGTGCCTACTCTTGGTTGGGTATCATACTCCACACGAGCCCCGTGGAATGGTACTCTCACAATACTGTAGATATCCTCAGGGGTGACTGTCATCTCCCCCTGTGGTGAATGGAAAGTGTTCTTCTCTGAATGAAAATGCTCGACTAGTACACCCAATAGACCGTGATTTACCTGAATATCAGGTACATCATGAAGATATGATAATCCTAGCTCATCGAGATGGGCACTATCAGCATCCATCAGTCTCCGCAGTAGCTCACCCATGATAGGATGATGAGACTAGAACGCAACATTGGGGAGGTCAACTTGTAAAGCAAGCGATGACATTTGATCAGTATCTCAACATGATGGATTTTCAAAGCAATGACAACAAATTCAGCTATGGATCTATCCTAAACACATTTTTGAGGCATTCTAATTGGCTGACTCTGTGACATAAAGGATGACAACTTCCTGAATTTGCAAGTAAACCCCATGCGAGGAAACTCTTTTCCCATGCAAGATTTCTACCTCGCTCAAGATAGTATCTCTTTTTGTGCGAGATTCCACCACTAGCGATGAAATCTCGCGTGGCACCGTCGCACACCTCGCGCAAGCTCACGAAGGGACCCTGTGCGAGGAAGCCCTAACCCATGCGAGGAAACCCATTTCTCATGCAAGGGGCGACCTTAGCCAGTGCGAGGAAACTATTCCCTTGTGCCAGACTTGACGTGAGCAGACTAAAAATCTTTAAAAAACATGCTAAACAATCTAAAAAGTGATAAAAATTTGAATGCAAGATGGTTTTTCGATTACTTATAGGTGCGTCATACTCTGGTGGCCCATTGTGTCATCGGGAGTGCTCGAATTGATGTCTATGCATAGGAATGCTATCAATATCAGCTTGAGCTCTCACCATCTCTAAAGTCAAAAGTAAACAATGATTTGAAAATGACCCCTCTAGGCCTTATTTAACTTTTGACCTAATTTTCAAAAGTGATCCGTTTTCCGTGAAAATTGCACCCTTGGCTAAATCGACCGTTCTCAATCTATTTTCATGATCGAAATCAAAATATGACACTCCTAAGTAGCTCAAAATCACATTTTAAAATTTTGGGACCAATGCGATCAGACGCTTGTGCAGTCAACTTTCTAACATCGCTTTCTTGTCAGAATCATCTCTCGCCATCATTTTCTCAGCTTCTACAATCTTTTCATCAAAAGTCATCTCTAGTCAATTTTGGTCAAAATTGGTCAACTATGGTCAAACCTAGTCAATAGGACCTCCCAATCACTCTAAATCGATTCTGCCTTCTCTTGATCTATCTCTAAACTTCTCTGGATCTTCGATCTGGCTTCTATCTGCAATCTTTTGATATCAATCATCTTTCCATCGTGTCATCTTTCGATTTCTCTCCCGACGGGGCAAGATGATTGCATCATTGAATCTTTTCACTTCATTTTTGAATCAGTCTAATCTGAATCAAAAGCCCCCATTTCTAGGGGCATCTCATCACTTGGGGAATATTAAGTATTTCGTACCTCATGGTCAAAATTGGATGTTCCATGATCTTGAATCTCTAGGGGCATCTTGATGCCTCACATCTTGTCATCTTGTCATCTATCTTTCTAGGTATCTGAGTAATCTAACTCGGATCCTCAAGGATCAAGCTTCATTTTGGAGATGATTCTTGAAATCACATTGGGTATTGGGGAAATCTAACCCTAATTCTTGAAAGTCATGCTTCATTCTTAAGACGGCTCTCAAAAGATCTTTTAGACCATTATCTGGGCAACCTAACTTGGATCACGGAGGCCTAACCTTCAGATTGGGGCAATCTAACCCTAATTCTAGAGATAGTCCTAAATCTTCATTAGCTATCAGTGGACATTGGGGAAATCTAACCCTATTCTGATTTTCTCTCAATTGGTATTTGGACCATTGTCTTCGCAATCTAACTTAGACTTCAGAGAATCAGGCTTCGTTCTAAAGATGGTTTTGCTTCTCGATCTGATCAGTGTCTTGGCAGCCTAACCTAGACTCTTGAAATCTTCATCTTTCACATTAGACTATTGTTTGAATCAACATGTTGCTCGCACATCAATTCAAAGAGGGGCAAAATATAATACCCCAAAATTGGCACCTTACAATTCTAATCAATTTTGGTGCATTTCTTCAAATTCTTATCATCGAAGTCCTATTGTACTAGGAAAATTCTCCTTCCTAATTGTCTTTAATTGACTTAGTCTCAAATGCAAAAAACCTGAATTTACATAAATATTACACCATATTTAATTCCTAAATTTTCAAGATTTATTAGCTAAAAATCCCTATGATTAATTAATTTAATTCTAAAGTCCTAAGTGCTTTTAAATTAAATTAATTCCACCCCCTTTACCTAATACACATCAAAAGGAATTAAATAATTATTTAGTTATTTGAATGGATTATCCTCACTTGAAATTCAATAATTCAAGATGAAAAGCCACCCATGTGGCAATAATTCATTTACTTAATTGAATAAATCCTTCAATTTTGTCTCACCTTCCTCGGTGGAGATGAAGAGTCAGTCGTTTCTTTCCAAGAAACTCTTCATCCTCTTTTCAAGTTCTTCTATATTATGGACCTTCTCTTCTTCATTTGGGAGGAGCAATTTTAGAGTATCAAAACTATAGCAAAATATTGTCTCAATTCTCTCATGTTTTCAATATTTTATTGCCTATTTAGCTTAATTTCATTTAGATTAATGGAATTTTTGCATCTTAATTTAGTTTGCTTATGTATCAAATAGCTTAATTCTATTATTTCTCTCAAGCTTCTTAGATTAAAGTATGCATTTCCATTCTTAGATTATAATTGCATTTCCATATAGAATAGTTTTATTTCAATTTTTAATGCTTTCAAATCCTCCATTTTAGCAATGGTCATGGTTGTTGGCTCTCGTTTTGAGAGTAATTAAACACACCAACTAAATAGGAGGCAACAGGTCAATTCAATCAATATTGTGGAATGGACAATTCATGTTCATTCTCGCAATTCGATGATTGAGCAATGACTATGTTGTGTTTGTGCCTGATTTAGAGGTCACATTTAGACACATACACATGTATGTATATATATGCACACACACACACACACACACACATTGTACATGTCATAAATATATGTATATGTCATAAATATATATGTATGTACATATATACATGTATGTACATATGTACACATATGTATATGTATAAACCTATGTGTACATATGTTGACATATATATACACATATGTTGTCACATATACATACCTTAAAATGTATACATGTATGTGTGTAATTTATTTAAATGAAATTTAGATGTAATTGATTTTATGTAGACTTCATTTGACAATAATAAAATCTTTCAGGTACACATACATATATATAGATTTATCAGGCATATTATTACACATCACACATGGCAGATGCACTAATTCCCCCTAAGGAGCTATTTGCACGCACTAATAGAGAAATTCAAAGGCTGCAAGATTCCATTAATAATTCGACTTTCTCTACTGTTTATAAGAACACATGTCAATCTTTACTTCATAGCTTGATTACTATTAGGGATGACCTTCATGGTACCACTCCCTATGGCCGAGATGTTATAGAGGCCATACTTGAGAGGAAGAGACAAGAGGTTGGATTTGGTCTTTCTCTCAAGGAGGTACAGGCTTTAGTGCCTAAAGCAACCCTGGAAAGGGAAGTTTTTCCATCTTATGCATAGTTACAGTATGTGAAGGGATATAAGGTTACGAGGTGTAATGATCCTACCATATCCGCATTGATATACCCACGATTTCTAGTTGCTCATGGTCATTATCCAAATAATGACCAGATTCCATTGAAATTTGCATAGCAGATTTATGTTGAGGTTCGTTTAGGGAGGGAAGTTGATTACACTGATTTTCCTAGACATCTAGGACATGGGCTTGGTAGACTTGCTGATAGATACGCTTATTGTCAAGCAGATCGTGAGAGGCCAGTACACAGGGCCATTGTTGGTTAGAGGGCACCTATAATAGCTCCTTCATTGACTCCTGTTGCAGATGATGTTATCCATAGCACCCATCTTCGAGGTGCGATTGATAGTGTGGGGGATATTGTAGCAGTTGCTACATCCATATTGAGCGATCAGGTTGGTAAGTACTTGATGTCTCGACGACACTACAGATCATCAGTTGGAGCATCCGCTAGTGGGGATGAAAATGACATGTATACTGCAGCAGGGATCTCTTCATAGTCCAGCCTAAAGGGACTTACAGGAGAGATGACACAGGTCAAATTTTCTAGCTTTGCTGAGTATCTGTTAGATTCTTATACATATATAGTAGTAGAGCATGATATTCTTATATTGAGTGTTAGAGCTCATGTGGAAACTGTCATATTTGCCCAGCCACCTTTGTTTTCTAAATATCCAAAAAATGTTTTAAAGCAATACTCAACAAAATGTATGTCATGCTCTTTATCATCACTAATGTAAAAGTGATATTCTTTCTTTATGACCCGTGTTTGATATGTACTTTCAACACTATCCAAATCTAATTGTGCATGTCAATAAGAAACATGTACCATGATAGTGACTTTCTCTATATAGTAGTATTCTGCTTGAAGTTGTTTTTGAGAAACAAAAGAGTAATTTTCTGCAAAGTCAACAACCGATAAAATTGTTCCAACAGGAAAAGTTTCTCTTAGTAGTTGGAACTATTCTGCTTGCCATTTAGAAAAAAAAACATGACGCATATATGGTTGTATTAATTTATGAAAATTTTCCATAAATATTGCAGCATGTATCTCCAACTCTCAAAGGAAATTTAGCCAAATCCCCGCATGTTTGACAAGTTCCTCTTATGCAATCTATTTCAGGTATTTCATGATCAATTGATTTGTTACATAAGATTGATGTTATGAATTGGCTTGGACATTTCAGAAAAGAATTTTGATAGCCATCATGTTCTTCTATCATCTTTCTTAACCCTTGATAGTAGAGGTCAAATTCAACATGATATCGACAACAACAAGTTTCAAAAGATTTATTTCTTTACAAATATGGCTTTAATCTTTCAAACATTGTTTGTCCAATCTTAATGTCAGGATTTGAATTACAAAATGAGAGATACAATTCATGTTGTGTGTTTTCCAACCAATGTTTTGTGTGCTGCAAATACTCCT
>MU228457.1:1492931-1504894 GCA_018584345.1 Thuja plicata | reverse complement strand
TTACAGGCACCCTCAAATGTAAATTTGTGAACATTGACAAGGAAATTGCAGAGATCAAAAAGGGAATGCAGGACATGATGGACCTCTATAGGAGGACAAACAAATTTTCTCTGAAAGTGATGCATGCCTCGGCGTTAACCCTTTGCAATGTGCAGGAGAAGCTGGCTGACGGAAAACTGGAAGCGAATGAGGAGAATAGAGACCTGTTTCTGTTTCTCCAGGAGGAATGGGCACGATCCCTACTGTCCAAACAGTTGGGAGAGAAAAATTAATTTTGTTGCTGATGGTTTTGGTTTTTTGGTCTGAGATGGTCCCTTGGTTACCCTGCTCTGTTACGGGGGTTAATTTTAAGTTTAGAATTTTGTTTTGGTGGAGCCCTACGTGGCTTAGTGTCAATATTTTTAAAGAAATTACTATTAACAAGCTCTCTGGTTTTACCGTTTTAAGTAGATCTGAAACTTTTGTTTTTGATAGAGGCAGAATTTTAATGCCTGTGATAAACTGTTAATCTGCTTAAGCTTCGACTGGTGCCATTAATATGCTATTAATGTGCTTCTAGTCCCCTGTTTCATGGGCCAGCACCCTCTTGCTGCTTATTTTATAAAAAACAATGCTAATATATCCAACAATATATTTTGCTAAATATAACAAGAATGAGATTCATTATTGATTGCCACATATGTTGTGTATGTTTGCATTTCTAGAAAGCATACTTAGTGGTTTCTATCTTGTGACAGAAAGGACATCTAGTGGAGGGAATAGGGAGAAAAGTGAGACCTTCTCTCACAATTTTATAATGGATGATGTTCCATCCTAGAAATTGTAATTTAGTTTTAGTTTTTTGTTTCTAAACAAGAAGACTTTGGCAGAACTACACGGGCTTAGGCCAAATCGTTCTTCATTTGAAATTTAACCATATCTATATCTGGAAAGGAGGAAGAAGTTTACAATAGCTTAGCTTGAGTTGAAAATTTTCTATATTACATCTATGAAGACATCTCGAATCCTCAAACAAATTGGATAAAATGTAAAAGAAAAGTTAGTTCAAGACCTAGACGGACAACCCCGTGAACCATGTGAATGTCATTTATTAGTGTACTAGACAGTTTGAATTCATTTTTGAGTTGTAGATCACTTTTTCAAGATAATGATAACTCCCAAATATCTCCAAATTCTATGATGTTTTTCTTGAATAAAATTTTGCTAAAAAAAAATGAAAACTAATCAGAAGAGACTACCCAGGTAAGCATAAAATCTATTCTACCAAACTAATGAAGAAGAAGAAAAACTTATGCCATGACAAAACTCTTGTCCTTTCCACTTAACATCTACAAGTTATCTTTACCACCTCCCAACTATCTAGTAAATTGTTTTTTTTTTCACTTTATTAAATAATTAGGAAGATTTGACCAGATAAACATATACCATATTTTAAACATTTAATAGCGATCCCACTTTTGTCGTTTACACACCAACTAGATGGTATAGGATCTAGCGCCACTGCTAGGCCCTCTCCCTTATCTCCCCTGAAATCTAGATTCAATTTCGAGTTTCCATCACAGAGCTCTTATTTTATTATCTGCCGTAGTCATAGTCCCGATTTAAACTAAATACAATGGCAACCATGGAGACACTCTCACCCAGTGATGGAGATGTGATCACCATTCTTAGCATTGACGGAGGTAGAGTTCAGGGTATTACTCCTGCAACTATCCTTCATTTTCTAGAGGCAGAGCTTCAGGTATTTATTTATATCTGATCAAACCCAATACATACACAAAACTATTTCGACTGTTCTTTCTGTTTTTAAGGCTTTGTTTTTTAATAAAATTAACTTAAATCTGTTGATAGAAACTGGATGGCCCAGCCGCTAGATTAGCAGATTATTTCGACATCATTGCGGGGACAAGCACACGAGGACTCGTTACTGCAATGTTATCTGCTCCAAACAACCAAAATAGACCACTCTTTGCTGCTAACGATGTTAAACAGTTCTATTTGAAGCACAGCAGTTCAATTTTCCCACCCAGAAAGTAAGTTCCCTTCAATTTCTAAGCATTCTCATTTTGTAGGATAGAAGCCCAATTAAAACCGTAATGAACACTAAGTTTGTTGAATGGATCTTTTCCAGACGCTTTTGGGGATGGTTGCAATCATTTTATGCTTTTCTTAGAGGCCCGAAATATACTGGGCGTTATCTGCACAATCTTGTGAAAGAATTAGTGGGTGACATTCGATTGCACCAACTACTAACTAATGTTGTGATCCCAACCTACGATAGCAATTTACAGCAGCCCATAATTTTCTCTACTCTTGAGGTAATTTTTTCCTTCTTTCCTTAGATTTTCTTAATGCTTATTTTCTTTAAATAAATAGATCGTCATGTACCATTGGTTTTGAATTTTTTTCATCAATATTCCTCATCATATTGTCTGATCTATATTTCCAATCATAATGTATCATCAACGTGGTTAGAGTGCAAGGAAATGCTGGATTCTACAATTGCTCGCACTCTCTAACATTCTTATGAGGATTATGAAATGGAATCACAACTCAATTAATTCTATAATTGACTACATGATACTTTTATGAAATGTATATCTTATCTACAGGCTAGAGACGATGTCTCAAAAGATGCATATTTATCAGATATATGCATTGGTACTTCGGCTGCCACAACATATCTTCCTGCTCACTATTTTGAAACAAAAGATTCGTACGGCAATCCCAGAGAATTCCACCTCACTGATGGAGGAGTCGCTACTAACAATCCTGTAATACTTCTTCCATTGTCCTTCCAAATATACTAGTTGATTGCTGCTTAGCCACAACTAACTCTAATGTTTTCGCCTGTACTTTTGAAAAACATATTTTGCAGACTTTAATTGCTATGAACGCAATGACAAAAGAGTCCATCAACCACCCCAAAGAATGGGTATCCTTAAGCAAATCAAAGGTGAATTAGTTATAGCAATGAATGCTATCTTGACTTGGTGAATGCAACATTTATTAACGGTCAGGAATATATGCTGTCTTGTGTTGGTTAATGCAACATTTATTAACGGTTAGCATTTTTCAATCAGGACAACAGAAATATTTTGGTGCTGTCTCTTGGGACTGGGTACAAAACTGCATCGTACAAAGCGAAGGATGTTTCAAAATGGAGACTCTTGGGATGGCTGCGTCAGAAAGATATGGTGCCAATAATCGACACTTTTCTCCAATCAAGTTCCGATATGGTGGACATTCATTCTTCCTTGCTCTTCCAAACCTTTCATTCTGAAGAAAACTATCTCAGAATTCAGGTATATAATTATTTTTTTCATCTGTGGAAGCTCTCTACCTATAAACTTTAAAGTGATGTTTACCAGTAGCATTATTTTATAATAGGAAAACGAATTGATGGGAGATGCACCATCTGTTGATGTCTCTACCAAGAAAAATCTTGAGGAGCTTGAAGATATTGGCAAAGAGCTTCTGAAAAAGTATATTACCAGAGTCGATTTACAGACGGGGTTGTATGAGCAAGTTTATAATGAGGGCAACAACAGCGATGCGTTGATCAGGTTAACATCACAATTATTGTTATTGTTAATTCCATTATGAAATCGACAACAGAGAACGTTTACCAGAAACGAGAAACGGAAATGGCAACCGCAACGGCAACATAACGAGAAACGAGATATTTTAAGGTTGCATATAAGAAACGGATATATATATATATATATATATATATATATATATATATATATATATATATAAAAACANATATATATATATATATATATATATATATATATCAAAACAATTCAAATCTTTAAATAATAATATAAATGTATATTAGTTTTATGAAAATCATTTATAATAATTTAATATTTTTAAAAAACTAAAAATAAATAAATAGCTATTATAAAAATTAAGAGTTTTGAATATTAATTGATAAGTTGGAAAAATAAATTTAACTGTAATTGCAGAAATTTTTTAAAAATTCTAAATTGCAGTTGAAGTGATATTTTTTAATATCTAAAAGACACATAAGTTTTATTTATAACTGCAGTGTTTAAAACTTATAAAACTTAACTAGAGGAAATCCTAACATAAGTTTTATTTATAACTTAACTAGAGGAAATCCTGACATAAGTTTTATTTATAACTTAACTGCAGTGTTTAAAACATATAAAATTTAACTAGAAGAAATCGTATTAAAAACTCTGTAGTGATTTCTTTTAAAAAATTTAACTCTAAATAAAGTGAATTCTTTTTTAAATTTTACTCTAAATACAGTGAATTTTTTTTAAAATTTAAAAACGACGGGAGCAGCTTAGAAACGGCGGTTGGCAACGGAGAAACCCGTTTCGGCCATTGAAACGCGAAACGAGCCTCTGCCGTTGCGTTTCTGGCAACATAGGTATTAGTCAATGATTTGAATATTAATGATGGTTTCTTGATTTCTGAACAGGTTTGCAAAGCAACTCTCGAACGAAAGAAAGTTGCGAAGAATCTCGCGATCATCTGCTCGTAATCCTGTGCCACGTGATCCATGACGTATTTTTTAAATTTGTAATTTGTTTTCCTCTTTGCTGGTGTGCTTTAAGATCTGGGGTTCAAGAACGTGTGAAAACCTGTTCCTTTTCTTCCGGATCTTGTTTAATCCTGCTGCACTACGGGGTGGATGGTCTCTTCAAATAAATTTAGTTTAATCCAAATAAATTTATCCACCTTAATAAAGAATTTAAGGGCCGGATTAATCGGCACACTGTAAGCTTTGACCGCTGAGGTGGCCGGGCCCACAGCTCCATCAAATCAGACCTTTCTTGTAGCATTTTAGCTTTCCATTTTGGTACTTAGGTTCTATTTGGTTAGTGGAATTGGGTGCGGAACTTCTGCTTTTTTGTCAAATTCAAAATTTGGTTTAGGCACCAAAATGGGTGGCACTATCTTCCCACCCAATAGATGGAATTTGAAATCATCTTCTGGGTTTTGAAAATCTCTACAAAGCCTGAGCGCTGTGCTTGGTGAAAACGTATGCGAGATCAGAGGACACATTTGCAGAGGCGATGCATTTTTTATTCCTCTCACTTTCTCTGCCCAATTGCCTTAGCTTTCGAATGGATTCGTTCTTGCCAGACAAAATATTTGTGAGAATCACATTGAGTTGTTTGGGATTGAGAGGTGCCTTGGGCATAGGAATTCGTTTGACTCCTCGCTCGATGTTTGCTACACACCAATCTTGAATAATTCGGTGGAGAGTGATTTGGAATTGTGTCATGTGTATGCAGAATCTGGTTTGTGACAAGGCAGACATTGTTGCCGGTGTCTAACTAGGTCTTAATGCAGTGGTGATCATAAGTAAGGCTGGTGGAGAGAGTGACATGATCTTTCATCCACATGGTGATCGTAAGTAAGGCTTGCTAGATCCAGAGGTGAATAGAGAACAGATATTGAAGGTAATCCACATTGCTTTTCTATGCACACAAGGAGCTCCTGAGCTGAGGCCATTAATGTCCAAAGTGGTGGATATGCTAACAAGCAATACAAAGATTTTGGCTTAGCCTAATCGCCCATCTTTTATTGACACCAACTCGACTTCAAAAAGTTTGGCGTTGGTTAATATTGGGTGGATGGAAACTTCATTGGTAGCAGCATCCAAAGAAACTGTAACCAACTCTCTTCAAGCACGTTGAGTCAAGCAGTTGGGCACGTCACTCCCTCTACTAAATCCAAATGCCATCCCACTTGTAGTCATTCTTCCCTTCACGCTTCAAACTTTTGAAATCTAGTGTCATCATCTATTGTGCTATCATTGTGGCTAACTTCTCAGTTCTAATTCTAATTTTGAAATTGGCAACCAAACACAGAAGATGAATTTTATCAGTCATCTTCCGAGTCAACCAAACGATCCAAACTGTCTTCTGAATACACAAAACTGGAATTTCAAAACCTTATTTTGAGATAATCAACATACTATTTTTTTTTCTGAGTTACAATGTTGCATATGCATAAGATAAGAAAGTTTACCCTAAGGAATGTATAAATCAGTTTGTATCATTCATTTCATATGCATCTTTGTGTCTAATAGGCGTATTCGTGATTTCCATTGAGACATGGTATTCAAAGGTTCATTGTTGTCTCTATATTTCTCTTTGCCCATCTTGTTTTGCGATCTCAAGGGAATATGCTCCTAGGTTCCACGAAGCTTGAAGAAAAGGAAATGTTTTCATTATCTTACATGTTGGCTAAAAGTTGTCCTCTCCTTGCTGACATCTCCTCTCCACCTAAGATACCTTTCTTCCCTTTCTCCCATCTTGAGTAATGATGCTAGAGTAGAGGGGTTCTGGTAATCAGGTAGTAATTAGATAGCTTAAAATTGCTTTGGCTTATGAAACCACTCCTCATACTAATGGATTGACTAATCCATTTTCTTCTTTTACTTTGTAGAATGCAACCTATGCTTTTTTTCATTTCAACAATCTTGTTTTCTTGGTTTTATCTCAATATGTAGGCGATGAATTTCCCATTTATGCAAATTAATTGTTTAGATTATGTAGCACTCAATATCAAGATTTTGGAACTACAAATATTAGATTCAATGAGATATTTTCATCAGCTTAGATAGAGAAAGGAGGACAAGGTGAAATGCTAGTGGAAGAGCAGGAGAACCATTAGACCATTGATTTTAGTGTCAGCAATAAGGATAAAGAAAACAAATGTTATGGTGGGTACACTAAAGAAAAACATATTAAAAAAATGCAAACTTTTTTTTAAATTAATTGTATTGAATCTAGTGTAGAATAGTAATATGTAATTTGTTTTTAATTCACTCAATTAGATAATAAGTTATTAAAAAATGGCAGACATATGTCTCTGAGGATTGTCAAGACACTTGTAAAGAAAATTAAAGTTTACTATGCTAATGTAATCGAAAAATAGAAAATTTATATGGTCAGAAAGACAAAAAGATGTGTGAGATGATGGTGGTAATTTTAGAGATACCCAATTGATCATTTGTAGAGCTAATGACAATGAAGTTGATAAATCATGTTGGAAGATGAAAAAATGTGTAAAGGGACAAAAATGGAGGGAAAATGGGCTTGCAAGCTTGAAACAGTCAAGGTAGGAGAATCCCCAAAGGAGAAGTCCAACCTAGCAGCTACAGACTACACAACGAAAATAAAAAAGGAACAAAGAGAACAACAAGATTCAAAAAAAACAAAATCAAATCTATACCTAGACTTATCCAAGCCTTTAGACTATCAAATATCTAGCCTCTCTCTCTCTCTCTCTCTCTCTCTCTCTCTCTCTCTCTCTCTCTCTCTCTCTGAAATAAAGCCCTAAGTTTATACACAACATTCAATAGGTCAACCTCAACCATCTTTACATATCTGAAGATAAACATGTCAAACCAAGTTGGCCTAAATCCAAAACAAATATGAAGAATAAATGTTTCACAAGGATCGATCCAACAACCAAGTCATCTAGACACCAAACACACCAACTAGTGACCATGAATAGAAAATGTCACTGCAACTAGTTATAAGGAACTCAACAACCCAATAAGGAATCGGTAGAATCTCACCAACTGCTCCATGAAAAAAAACATGATCATAGACATAGACTATCTAAACAACCAGGAACAAACCATTTTCACCACTGTTGTCTAAGATCTCCAGTGATCGACCGCTCTCAGAATATTTGTAAACTTTCCTGAAACCAACAACTTCTTCAACCTTGAAGGGAATAACTCCAAGATCATACAAGATCTCCAAGAACCCTAGATGCTCCTGTATCAGACATTCTTGGTAAGTTCAAACATGTGCTCCACACTTAGGTGCCATTAGAAAATATGATCTCATCCTCATCTTAACCATCAGTTTCCAAATAAAACACCATGTAATAACTCTCTTCCTTCTCTGATATGATCTCTACAACCTCTGCACTAAAATAATCCATCTGATAAATCCATAAATAGGACTAAACAGATCAACAATATCTGAACAAGGCATAAGATATGCACCCTTCTACACAAACCCACTTATCATTATCAGCCAATCTTCACACAACTAAACACAATATGTCACTAGTCCATTAGTAACAAGAAAATCAGGAACTTCACTGACTCCACCACCTTTATCCTTCAGCTAGTCCTCAATATTCATCACTAGAAACTCTATCTTCATATCAATTTGCATCTTCATTCTCAATACATCCATCCTCAATCTCCAACAACTATCTTTGGTAAAGGAACATTGCTCTTCTTTCCATACCTACACTACAACATAAGAAACAAAAACTTTGACAAAATCAACTCGATCAACACCCACATCAAACATGCCTTCACAACCCTTAGGTACCCTATGTAGTAAATCAACATCTAACTAATACATCTCAGTCTGAAACTTCCTATCAGCAACATGTTTATCATCACAAACGAGAACCTCATACTCATCAACCAATCTATCAACATCAATATCTTTATTACTATCCTCAAGAACAAACTCTACAACTGATCCAACTAGGTCATCAAATCCAACCAAACAAAATCCATTCCTAGATATGTCAATCAATTTGACCAAAGGAATATCAATATTATTATTTACCTCAATGTTCAACTCATCGCCAATAAGGGATTCAAGTTGTGTACCATCTTCACCTAACTTATCCTCAACCATCATTTGCAAATCTGCAATACCCATAAGTTTATCCATCTACAACTCCTCACCAACAACAAGTTCATCTTCACATGGAAAAAAATCATTAGCCCCAAAAGTTAACTTCCCAATACCAGCAACATCATTATCAATAAGATTATCAGACCCCGCATGAAAACTAACCAGATCTACCTCATCTATTACCCCATCAAACAGATTAGTATTTACCTCATCAAACTTTACCTCTCTCTCAACAACAACCCTAAAATGATTTTTTATTCTATGAATAATCCTTTTCATAGGCCAGAAAATGCTCTCCTTGATTAGAAAAGTCCATCTCTAGTACAACTTATGAATATATTTCATCTTACTAGAAATTTCCTCAAGCTGTCTTTCAAGGCTACTATGAAACTTGTCTTCTTCCAATCGTTCCATCTTTCCCAACAACTTATTCTATTTTATCCCAAGGTGAAACTGCCTCTTATCGACAACCTCATTGTAAGATTCCAGTTGCCTCACAGTGGGCGATCTTCTGAATATCTTCACAACTTGCCTTGATTTGGTGATCTGTTCACCACCACAAGATCAAAACTCGCTTTGATACCACTTGACGTAGTCAAGGTAGGAGAGTCCCCAAAGGAGTTGTCTAACCTTGTAGCTACACACTACATAGTGAAAATAAAAAAAATGAACAAAGATAACAATAAGATCCAGAAGATTAATAACAACTTTATTGATCAAAATTTAAACATACATGTCGGGTTGTACACCCTTCCTAGTTTTGGCCACATTTAATGAAAAACAAAACTCAATCTATACCTACACTTATCCAAGCCCTTAGGATATCCAAACTCTAGCCTTAATGCTAGATATCTTCTCTTTCTCACCACTATTACCACCCTACTATGAAAGAAAGCCCTAAATTTATACACAACATCCAATAGGTCAGCCTCAACTACCTCTACATATCCCAAGACAAACTTGTCAGACCAAGTCTTCCTAAATCCCAAAAAAATACAATAAATAAATGTTTTACAAGGATTGATCCAACAACCAAGTTGGTCAAACATAGATCCTTCAAATAAATTGCACCATTCATGTCCAATGATCATGAACACTGACCAAAACCTCTAGCAATCAACCGGTAAGCACAACTGAAGTAGCACCATGAGGAACACATCTATCCTACCAAGGAATCCACCATAACTCATGTGCGACAACTCCAAATGAGCCGCGTCCATAGGAACAACCTCCATATGATCTCTCTCAAACACCACATCATGACTGCAATGTCCATCGACGCAAATTAATCGACCGGGACACCAAACACACCAACTGGCGACCACGAATAGAAAACCTCACTCCAAGATGTTACAAGGGACTCAAAACCCGATAAGGAATGAATATCATCAAAGTAACCACTCCAAAAAAACATGTGTGATCATAGACATAGACTCTATCAACAACTAGGAACAAACCCTTTTCACCGCTCTTGTCACTATAACATTTGGGGTCAAATTTTGATGCCAATTTGCAACGGTGCTACCATTTGTGTGTATTTTTGTGTTTTTTTTCCAAGTGCCCCCGATGCTGTCATAATAGCGATGATACCGTCATAATTGTGACACCCTCTTGATTATAAACAAAAAAAAAAAGAAAAAGAAAGGCTCATTTGTGATCGAGCTATTGCATGCAAGCGGAAGAGGGCCCTAATGATGAGCTTGGTTTTTCCTGATAACACAACCACTCAGCTTCTTTCCAAGGATATGTCACCCATGATTTAGTTCATCGCAAGTTGAGTAAAAATATACAACACCTATTTGATTTTGCAAATCCACAGTTATAAGAAACCATTTGATTTTCTTCTATTGTTTTGTATTAGGCATTGTGATCGAGCTGTGGCATGCGAGCGGAAGAGGGCCCTAATGATGAGCTTGGTTTTTCCTAGTAACACAACCACTCAGCTACTTGCCGAGGATATGTCGCCCATGATTTAGTTCATTGCAAGGTGAGTAAAAATCTCCAACACCCATTTGATTTTCTTCTATTGTTCTATATTAGGCATCTCTATATGTATATTTTTAATATTAGACCCATTGTGTCTACATATATACATACATTTGTCTTCATAAAAGTAAGCGCATATATGCACAAGATATAGGCATGAGTGACAATTATCCTATCCCTCAGAGGATCATAAATCAACTTTCCCTTGTGGACGCCATGAATCCCTTGAATATCCCTTTGAGCATGTATAAATTTCTTTTCTTCATGTTGGCCATGGGATCCTATATCCTCATCAACAAATAATGTATCTCTAGGAGCCCCTTGAAGCCCTAGATATTTATTCCCTTGTTTGGATAAATCCTAGTGATTTGCAGTTGGATTGAAGGAAAACCCCTTAGCAGGGATGTTATTGGGAAAGTTTCAGACAAATACAATGTTTTAACAACTCTTAAATACATTTGAGGTGGGACTGTGCACAAGTATTCTATCATTTTAAATAAAAAAGGTTGCAAGGGCCACTGAATGAATTTTATTTAAATAGAAAAGATAGAATACAAAGAAGATTATGCAAGCGGATAGTAACGAGTTCTCTTCTTATTGCCTTCATGCCAACATATTTCCCTCATAAATTTCTCTTAAGGATAAATATTTTAAACTCTTTCCTAGTTGGTTTGAACTGGGTGTTTTGACAACGTTAATATGTGATGCATAGCTCATGCCAAAGGAGCTCTAGTTTAATTTATTGGATTTTGCATTCTAAGTACACAAAACAAAGCTCTAGATTTAGTTTTTTCCAGTTTATATGTCTTAAATTAAACTATGTAAATCAAGCGATGAGTTCTATATTTAGAACTTTAGTTTAGCGGATTCAATTTATGCATGAAAAATAAATTCTATCTTAAATGTTTACTCTTTGAGGTTGTTATCCTTATATAAAGAGTTATCCTCGGTGATAGATATATAAGTCTGTTAGTAATATTTCATTGAGGCGACATTTAAAGAGACAAGATCTGTGCTAGTTTAATTGGTTGGTTTAGAATCACATGTGTAGATGCATTGGCAATATCAAGTGTGGAATCTAGAATTGTAGATCCTATTTAAAATTAATTTCTTATGAATAATGTATATGCAATTTAGAATATGGTATTATTATGTGATCTTTTATATGTAGAATATAGGCCATAATGTGTAATTCTTTATACGTTTTCTATAATCAATCATGGTAGGGATGATAGAGGAATATAAGAAGGGGAAGTAGTTATGAGGTACTCTTCTAGGTATGTCACCTCATGAATAGTCCCATGAGGC
>MU228457.1:1452121-1481962 GCA_018584345.1 Thuja plicata | reverse complement strand
CAAGAATGAGGCTATTGATCATCCAAATAGGTTTTTGAATTCCCTTAAGGAAATTGGCTATATTTAGAGAAACACTCTCCAATCAAATCTTCTGATAACCTGTTGACAAGGCCATTTGAACAACAATTTAGGTTTCTTTGACCTTGGCATAGTGGTTTGTGCATGTAGTTTAATTGTTCGTTATTTAATATTAGACTATTTTGAGCAGCAATTATAAATAATTTTATCATTCTACATTTGACATTAACTAATCAACTATTGATATCCATAATGTTTTGTGATTAGGTCTTTTTTATTTTATGTATATTTTGGGATGTTTTTTGTTTATTTAAGAACAATATATATATATACCAAAGTCATACAAAAATTATATAGCATTAGGCCTCGAATGTCATGAGAAATTAATGATATGAACCATGATAACTTACCACACTAAACAAATTCAAGATTCAATCAATATTAGCAAAACAAAGAGAAAATTAATATTATAAAGATAAAGTAAAAAAAATTATAAATTCATGAACATTTTTTTAATCAAAGTAGTTAAAAGGTTAAAACTAAACTAGTGGAGAACAATAGAATAGAATGCATGTAAATCTTAGAAACAAATATAGATAACATTATGGTTGTCATAAGAAGTCTAGATAACAACATTTCCCTCATGACCTAATTTCATTGTTTAATGATTATGAGAATGCGTATGTCTCTTTTAGAAATAAATATATCAAATAGATATACATAACTTTTATATAACCCATGACAATTAACTCAGTGATCAAAGTATTGTATGCTACACTTTCTACAAATTTGGTATAAAAATCACTCCATTGGAAATATGGATTATAAATGAGGAAAATGAAATTAATGACAAAGCATGTTAAATGAAAAATAAAAATAATTCTAAAATATCAACACCTTTGGAAGTTGAAATATTTAAATTACTCAAAAAATAGATCATGCAAAAGAATTTCATCTTTCAAACATGTTTGGGTTTTCCTGTAATGACTTGCGACTACTATAGTTTATAAAAATAAAAAATAAAAACTATTTGTATTTAACTTTACACACAAACAAAATATAGAAACAAAACATTATTGGGCACCATTTTGCAGAGCCATGCCCCCTACTCATCCATTCATCCTGTGAAGTGGCCAGAACATGGTGAAAGGCGAGTAGGAAAATTGTATCATATTCTCTTCATGGTCATCTGCAGGGAAATGTTGTGTATTGGAGGAATGCACGTGTGGTGAAGAGGCGGAATCTCTACGTGCTTGTCGTATAAGGAACATGTGAGGGGGGATGAAATTTAGAATTGAAAATTGAAGTTGGAAGTTGCAGAGAATCGAATGTTCGCTGGTGTTGAAGGAATTTGCTGACACCATTGAAGTTAGTAAGTTACTGTCACTGTTTGGACAGAAGTTAATTACAGATTGGGCCGAGTTGGATGCCCAAAATCTTCTTGCTTGTGTGGGTTTCAGAATGGTGAAGACAGTGTCCCTGTTTGGAGTCTGAAAGCTCCGATGCCTTGTGGTTTTCATCCCCATAACATGTCTGAATGTTGGTTGGGAACACATGACCGGTGTGTTGAGAATCAATTGCAGAATGATGGCATTTGAAGGCTCTATCGTTCATAACATGACACTGCTGTAGATTTCCTCTATTTTAATGCATTGAATAATATTTAGTTCTGGACATGTGTGTTTGAGGAATTTCGTTGGAAAGGAAATAGCTACCTTAAACTGTTGGGCAAACACAAATTTCATATACGTAATTGATCCTTGTAGTATTTAACTTTTAGACATTTTTCAAAATAGTGCATTGTGTATGCTTCCATATTTTGTATGTGTGTCTAGCAGGGCACTTGTAACTACAAAATTTGATAAAAATTTTCTTTTTGTTATTCTTTGATGGATTTTCCTTCATTATTATCTAATAGAGTTCACATTATTGTATTGAAATCCTATTTTCCAGATTTTTTCATTTAGCTTTTCCATTTAACTTAAAGGTTCTTAACAAATCTAATAGGTTGTTACATGGCCATGTTTAACAAATGGAATGTAGCATGTTGAATTCGCACTATGGTGGTTGATAAATAATTTTGTTTCCTTCTCTTCCACACTATTAAGTAGGGATCTTGAATCTAGAAATACAATGTTGTCTTCATTTGCAACGCCAATTTCTTCAACTTTGCATGGATCTTCTTTGTTTTTGGATTTGATTTGTTTCCTTCTCAAAAACCATGCTATATTTTATGGCCTTCAATCCAAGTACATATAGTTATCTTTTCAATTTTTCTCTTTTATCAATTTCATTATTATTTGAACCTCACACACATGCCCACTTTCATATAGATGTTTTATTGAAGAACATAATTTGCACCATTATTAGGATCCACTAATAAAGTAGCACTTAAAAAACTCAGTTTATATTCATATACATGTTCTACACACATGAAGAAAATACATCCACACAACCAACAAAATTCTAACTGGCATCTTAATAATAAGGTTTAGGGTGTCTACAAGATAGTAGGCATGGACATGAAATTCAAACATGAAAACCTATTGATCGATAATGTATATAATACAGCATGGGATAATCATGTGATTGAAGTATATACAACCCTCATCCACTAAAATTTTATGGTTGTGTGCACACAAAGCACAAACAAAGCTTACAATGATAGGATGTGTTCTAGAGTGCTTTTTTAATTCAAAGACTTTGCGAGCTTCCTTACAAAATTAATTTAGTGCACATGTATCCTAAAAATATTTCATTTCATTCTTTTAGATTACATCTCTTTGAAGTTTGAGGGATTCTATTAAACAATTCAGTTGCTTTGTCTACGATTTCACATATTGCATGCATTTTTACTACAACTATTCTAACTATAATATCTAATATAAATCCTCACACCGTTATGATTTAATGCATGTCCATAAGTACCTATACCAAAGCTCCCATTTTTGCATAGGAAAGGAGAACAGTACAAAATAGGTACTTTACCCTCTCCCTCAAAATGCCACATCAACGTCGGCAGATTTTTTTTGCAAAACGTTAAAACAAAACTCTAATTTTTGTTTATGTTTTTGAATAGATGATAGATTAATATGTCTAATTTGTGTTTCCATTTCTTGTTTGCGTATTAGCTTGTTTTTTATCACATTTTGAGGGTTACAACTAACAATCACTAACTCTACACCTCTAACCAGTCACTGTCACTACACCAGTCAAATCCTTGGTGTTCTTAGTGACAAAGGAAATGAAAAGATAATATAACCAAGTAAAAATAAATGAAGAGAGATTTTCCTACATTCCAAACCAATCCAATATCATGTTCAAATAAAATACAACAGTTTTCTGTTGTTGACTGTATCCGTAGGCCAGTGGAATACACAATTTGTAAAGAAATTTTGATTTTATTGATTCAAACTATTACAAACTTGATCCATCTCAGACCAACACCTCCATAGTTCATGGATCTCCATTTCAAGAGACATTAACTCTCTAAATACCTGAGAATAACCATTCAACTAACTCTAACTGTCACATAATAGTCTGATTGTTAGTGACAAAACACAAGAAATAGTTATCAAGTTGACAACAAAAGTTGTCAACTCGACAACACAACACCCTTTGCCCATTCTAAATAATCATAAAAGGTTTAGAGGAAACCTCAGAAAGATAACTTAACCTATAACCCCTACTAACCCCAACTAACTCCAATTAAGCCCTATTTGACTTATATTGCCAATATAGGCAATTTACAAGACTTTGCACTCTTAGTACTCTTAACAATTATTTCAGTATTGTGTTAATATATAATGCTAAGCTATTATTTCAAACTATTACAAACTTGATCCATCTTAGATCACCACCTCCCTAATTCATGGATCTCCATCTCAAGAGACATTAAATCCAAATACCTGAGAGTAACCATTCAAGTAATTCTAACTGTCACATAACAGTCTGATTGTTAGTGACAAAACACAAGAAATAGTTATCAAGTTAACAAAAAAAGTTGTCAACTCGACAACACAACACCCTTTGCCCATTCTAAATACTCATAAAAGGTTTAGAGACAAAATTATAAAGATAACTTAACCTATAACCCCTACTAACCCCAACTAACTCCAATTAAGCCATATTTGGCTTATATTGCCAATATAGGCAATTTACAAGACTTTGCACTCTTAGTGCTTGTTACCCTAAATTAAAGAATACAACAGGATAACTACAAATAGGAAGAGATTGCATTTTTAGGAGTCTAATTAATACTATCCTTCAGATATTATTGATTAACATTTCATTGTTACATTCATTATCAAGTATCATCATTTTACACTGAGTATTGGTCACATTCTAGAATTTCAAGAAAACTTATAACTGATCAATTACATTGTGTAGTCAAACTGAGTGTAGTATACAAGTGTCTTTTCATATTTCACTCTTCATGTAAAGAAAAAGAGTACAATTGCAAAATAGAAAGCATGATAGAAGTATGGAGTAGGGGTCCCATGCATTGCTTGGTGGTTTATTAATGCTTGCTGGTTTTCTGTCAGGTCCCAGGTCTCCAAGTCCTAGTCTTCATCTTCATTTAGGTCTTTAGGGTTTTCACCTGCATCATGACAGAGAAAAGAGATGTCAGATCCAGTTGGATCTAAGAAATACATGGGACAGAAACAACATACAATCAATTCTTCTAATACTGCATATCAATCTAATGAAATCAATGTAACAAGAAAACATGCATCCACAATATCTAAAGCATAATATTAAAGGGAATTGCTCAAAACATGAAACCTTTTTCTATTTATGGTCACTTTGATGGATGTTATTCTTTTCTTTATAACTAGATATCTAAATGAAAGGGATTTAGTATTCCTATCTGAGAAACCTTTTTTAGAATTTGATCAACCTGTTAATTCAACAAACAAAAATAAACTAACCGACATTCATGAATGAATGCCATCCTGAATGACACTCACCCACAAACATTAATTGATTCATTTTATCTACTGACCTAACAGATTGATTGGTGATATGTGTGCAAAAGGTGATCGTATGATTGAGTGTAGATAGCAAGAGAAAATACAAATGCAGAAAAGGTTCTATGATGCTACAGGAGACACATGAGCAAGGAAGGGTTCTTAATGGACTGAATATGCATAAGTGGAATGATGAGAGGTTCTCTTTGCGAATGGGAAATAAAAGCAATGTTGTTAAAGTGATTACACAAATGCAGAAAAGGCATAATGGTTTATCTTGAGAAAATCACTAAATTCATGCCTGGTATTATTATCATTTCTATGTTATGAGCTACTATTGTTATGTTTTTTTAAAATAGTTGGATTTGGAAAGTAAAATGATGCATAACAAGAAATGAAAATTATTTGAAAGCTACAAAAAGAGAACAAAGAACAAGGATTTCAATAACAGTAGGTTGGTGTGCTTTCATAAAATGAACATTCACAGAAGACAGTTACATTATGGACAAAACAATAGGGAGTATTCATCATCCAAAGAATTCTCTGATAGTTTATGATCTCAAAAAATTTCTCATGCCTCGAAATAAAATTTCAAGAGATGTCATTATGCAGGGTATTTAGACAAATACATCTTATTCTGGTATAATGTTCATCATGCACAATGCAGGGGAGAAAGACATAAAAATGGAGTATTCATGTTTTTAGGGTTCCTGTTATGAAGATTATCCATGGGAGTCACGAGCCCATGCTCGAACCCCATGGGTAAATTATTATATGCTGATAAAAGAATAGTGTATTTTCACACTAGAAGGAACAACACTTTTACAGTGTTTTGAACATGACATGTTTTGATAAACTTTTCTCAAGGTTTCACCAGTAAAGTCGAATGTTGTTTATTTTATCTAATTGCTGGAGGGAAAAAATATTATTTGTTTTGAAAGATAGAATAACGAAAGAAAAGTTTAGTTTGCAGAGATGGACATTTTGTCCTCATGAAAATATTGTTGTATTTGAAAAACAATAAGTGTAGTGCATTTGTATACATTCAAGATAGCCATGCAAGAGAACCCGAGTTCACATCAAATATACACCTGTTCAAGATCAACTTAATAGCTATGTGGTATATTTTTTTGTTGTTGGTGTTGACATTAATAAATCACAGAGAGCAGTAATGAAGGAAATGACAGCAAGTAAACAATAGAAGGTAACTCTAAGTATGTTTAGGGTTGCAAAAGAAGTGATGAAAGCACATGCTAGAGTTTTGAAGTAAGCAAAAAACTACTAAAACATACAGAGTATTAATATCAAAACACCTCAAGTTGCTGCCAGAGATGTGTATTTTTAATAACTCATCAAAATGAAGTTGTTGAAAGTCAAATTTATGCATTTGTAATGCATTTAAAATGCAGAAGTAACAAGGAAAGACCAAATGCAACTTATCTAAAGAAAAGACGACAAGAAGACCGAGTTCGAGATGCAGATTTGAAGCCAAGTGTCATGGGATACAACAAAGAAGATGAAGCCCAAGTTTTTAAAAAAAAAAAAAGTTCAACAGAGAAAGTCGCGACCTCTTCAAAGTATAAGTTCACCATAGACTGGGGATGAGTCTGAAGCTGTGGATGAGATACCTAGTATCGAGTCTAAGTTCCATGGATTCCTCTGCACCTCTCAACCACAACTCAAATTCACTCCAAGATTATAGTGGGTGTGAAACTTCCAACTTCAAGTCCCAGTTCAAAACAAAGAGTCAACACCATCCATTATGACTTCTAAACATCTAGAGCCCAAGCTCTGCGAGATACTCTGCAAGTGTTTCACACATTGGAGGCCATGGGTCATGACACATAGTCGACAGAGCCCAATCTCTTGAACTCTGAGTTCAACCAAATAAGCCTCAGACTCCAGAGAAATGCACAAAATGTGCCATGTGTTATGGAAGAGCAAGTTCAAACCCACAGTTTCCCACAGAGCTCGAGAAACCCTAGCTTCTCCACATACTCCAGAATAAAATGCAGTGCCATTGATTATGGCTTCCCAACTACAGTTCAAATAAGCATGGCGGTGCCACAAAGAAGAAAACCCTAGATGTAAATGAAATTGATAAACACTATGCATTGTGTTTTACCCAAGTTTGAAGTCCACTGAAAAATGGAGTAAATGCTATGACAGTTCCCAGTGGATCGACATTCCCTCCATAGTGCCATAATAGTACTTTTCATGCCACGAAGACAGCATTACATCTTCTCAATGATCTATTTAGGTCAATTATGAGCTGTTCTCAAACATTGAGCTCGAGTTATATCAACTTTATTATACCATGGTTGGATGATATAAAGTCAAGGTTTGATTCTTTGTTGCCGACTTAGTGGAGTTAGGGTTTACTATGGTGTCAGGTTATGGTTGGGGTTGTATGCCTTTAGAGTTGATGTATTCGGGTTTATACATTTTTGATGTTATATAATAAAGCTGGTAGGGTATATAAAAAGGATGTATTTTATTTACCAACTTTGGGGCTAAACTTAGGGCTTGATTTAGGGCACTTGTTAAGCCATATAGTTTAGTAGCTTGCTATTATGGAGGGATTTTTGGGGGGAAATTTTTTCAAATTAAGCCATGTGGGCTATATAGTGGATCCTTTGCTTCTTTTTCAGGGGTTCAAGATTTTAGAGAGATGAGCTTTTAGTAAACTTATTGTTCCTATAGCTTCCTTTTTATGCTTTTGTATCCATTGTTGGTTCATGTTTGTGATATCAATTTTGTGCAAGAGGATTCTTGTATTCCTTGCCATTATTTTGAGATTCATTCATGTAACTGCACACAAATTTTGAGAAGAATATAGTTCACCCATTTTTCATACATCTTGTGGTGATCATTTGTTCAAATCCTATTCAATTTTCTGCATTCAAGTGTAATACATCTGTAGCATGGATTAGTTGATCGTATCGATTCCTATTCTAGATTACAGAATATAAGCCTTTTGCAGAATATGCATGTTGTTGATAGTAAGATTTATATTTGTGGTTAAACACTAGTAGTGACTTTCAAATTAGCCTATGTATTGGATAGTGAGTAATATTGTAGAGATCATTAGGGTATGTCAAGTGAATGTCAATTTGAGGATTTGAGAGATTTGAGTCTTATTTGGTGTATCACATTTCAAGTCTTAATCATACAATTTTAGTTAGAATTTGTCCCTTTCCTTCCCAAAATTAGGAGAAGATAGTATAAAATTGATACCCAAATTCAATAGGAACCGACCTAGAATTGGGAGACTCCTTCTCAATCATAGTCCACCTACAGCTAGACAAGGTTTCCATTGTTAGGAAAGAATACCTATAAAGCTGCGATGCCTGAGTTGTGGTGGTAATTCTAAACCTCAACAATTTTTGGCATGCCCGGTGGGACCTTTGTGATACATGAACTGAATCCAAACAAGGAGTGGAAAAGACTTTGAGTTTTTACAGCTATCACATACCAGGAGAGGAAGAAATTTATAGAGAGAGCCTAGAGGTCCCAAAGAGGTATCCTTCCTGCCCGTAGCAAGGGGTAGGAAGCCAGGAAGACCAAGGAAAAGAAGATCTGAGAGAAGTTTAGCTCCTCCCACTTACTATGCTAATTTACCAAATTCTGATCAAGAATCTTCAGAAAGTCTTCCAACACTTCAATTTCAAGTTGTTCTTGAGCCATCATCAGAAGAGGAGTTACCCAAAATTGCAAATCTCTCTTCAATAACACCACCAATGGCTAGAAGATTGCCTTTTGTTCCATTTGATCAAGGCAGTCCTCTAAGGATTGCAAGTCACAATGACATACCATTGGCAGCATTAAAGGGATTTCCATATTTCACGGGAGAAGGACAAACAACAGCCATTGAGCATATCAGAGATATTGCTTCACTTTGCAATGTCCATCACATCATAGAGGAGGATGTGGCTTTGAAGCTACTAGCTACATCGTTGAAGGGCAAAGCATTGGAATGGTTCTTAACTCTCTGAGTTAGATCTATTGCTACATGGGATGCATTAGGTGAAGGATTATCTAAGTTTTTTGAAAATAAATCTGACAATCTTTCTTTTGTAGAAAAATTGACTACTATCAAAAGGGATCCTCAAGAAGAGATGAGTGATTTCAATCTCTGATTTCATAAGACTTGGAATAGGATTCCGAACACGATAAGAACTTTTTCCGAATATGTATTTTTGTACTTTCTTAAAAGCCTAAATAGTGATATTTCTATAATGATCCAATCCATGGGGGGAAATAATTTACCTCAAGCTTTTGATATTGCAATAAGGGCAAAGAATAGTCTCATTCAGGTAGGAAAGATAGCTCCTAGGCCACCCATGCCTTATTTTCCTAACATCTAGTCCAATATGCAATTAGTTGTTCCACCTTTGGCCTCATTGCCAACTTATAAGAGTGAATAAATAATGCCTGCTATCCCTTCTAATGAGTTTCAAGGTATAAAAGATAGCCAACAAAAGATTGAGAGCTTATTACAAACATTTGGAAATGATCTAGTGAACCTGAAAAGGCAACAAACTCAAGGCAATCCAATAGCCCATAATCAAAATCAATTTGCTAGTTCTTCATCCCAGTAGCCTACTCAACCCACTTACCAAAGTGGCAAGCATCAATACCAAGGAAGTAACACTGTAAATAGGCAAAATTGGAATCAAATGCCTTATAGACCTTACAATCCTACACCTCTTAATACTGTTAGGAATATTGTTCCTAACCAAAATAATATTGCTGCTGATTTTGAATGGTGCTTTCCTTGCAATGAACACCACAATCAATCCATGTGTACTAATGGAGTTCTTAATCAAGCCCTAATGGTTCAAAATGCAATTGATTCACAACCTACTGTATCTATTGAAGAGACTCAACAACACCCTGATCTGACTACTTTGGACACTGCATTTTGGCAAGAGGAAGAGTACTGTGGAGGAAATGATGATTCACTTGTATCAACAAACACAAGAGCTAAGAAGAGAGCTCTAGAATCAGAGTAATTAGTTGGCAGGTTTGTTGCCACAACTCAATCACCACTCATTCCTTCAGTTTCTATTCTAAAGGGGCCCTCTACTCTTGCAAACAAAGAAACACAAAATCAAAGGCAAGCGGAACAGACCATTGGTAAATCACCTCAGAAGGTACAATTTGTTGTTCCCTTTAATATTGTTGATAATATGAAGAAGGTGAATGTTTCTATTTCTATGTGGGATTCATTAGCCAATCCAGGACAAATTGATTTATTAAAGGAAGAGCTATCAAATAGGACAACAAGTTCACAACAAGATATACATCATCCTCCTAGCTTGGTTATTGTCAATTTAGAGCCTTCAATAGTTCATGATGGAGTGGTAAAGTGCAGCAATCAACAATACTAGTTGAAAGAAAGTCAGCAAATATGCAGAAGATGACAGAAAAGGAAGGTAAGAAATCTGCAAATGTTAAGCCTCCTCCTTTTTATGTTTCTTTAATTATTGGAAACAAATTAGTGCATAATTGTATGGTGGACAGTGGTGCAACCAACACTGTCATTCCAAAGAAGATAGCTTATTTGTTGGATTTAAAGTATGAACCCCTTGAGAAAGGAGTTGTCCAGCTTGATGGTTCTTCAGTTAAGACCATGGGTGTTGTTAAAAATACAAGTTTGACCTTACACTCATGTCCAAACTTCTCCATTTCCCAAGATATCTTTTTCATAGATCTGCCACCTTAATTTTCTCTATGTTTATCAAGAGACTTCACAACCAAAATAGATGGATACTTCTCATCAGATTGGTCTCACTTGTATTTCAGAACTAGATATGGTGATAAGGTGACCATAAAATCAGAGTTATGGGCCAAAGACCACATAGAGCCTTATAATCCTAGTCCCATAAATGCAAGTTGTGTGATCATGGATCTAGATGAAATCAATGAGAGTTCATCTTATAACACACAAACTGAAGAATATCCTGATATTTTTCTAGATGAATGGGCTGCTAGAAATGATCAAGACAATGATTTTTTTGATGCTGGTTTTGGTAACTATGTGATGTTAGAATCTGATTCAGTTGTGCCTAATCTGATTAAAGATCAATGTTCTGAATCTGAATTATCTAACCATCTATGAGATCTATATTTTGATGGATCTAAGAATAAGGATGATATTGGTGCAGGAGTTATGTTGGTTTCACCTCATGGTGATAAATTTTATGCTGCTTACAAGTTATCTTTTCCATGTTCTAACAATATAGCGGAGTATGAAAGTCTTATTCAAGGCTTGGAATGGGCTAGGAAAAGAGGAATCAAATGCTTGAGGGCATTTGGGGATAGTGAGTTGATAGTAATATAGGTGAGAGGTATCAATGTTGTTAAAAATAATCTCTTGAAGCTGTATAAATCTAGAGTTTCTGATATTTTGGATAATTTTGATGCATTTAACCTTATTTCCATACCTAGAAGGAAAAATATGCATGATGATAAGTTGGCTGGTATTGGTGCTCATATTTCAATTACTGAAAATAAAGGACAGATCTCAGATCATTCACATATTAAAATTGTTGTAAGGCCATCTATCCTAGACAATGATATTAATTGGGAGGTGTTTAACACTGATGAACATATTTTGAGCTTTATGACTGAAACATAAGACTTTTCAGCTTCTAACAATGACCAGTTCAATCAGAAAATGGAAAATCAGATCATTCAGTTGAAGACTAATAAGATTCCAAGGGGATTAGTCAGCTTAGAGTCATCTTTCAACTTTGATGATCAATTTAGAAAGAATAAAACCAGCTTGTTGATCAAAGAAGATCACTATGAAGAAGTGGAGATATTCAAAGACAAGTGCTTAAAGGTTGGTAACATTAATTCCCCTAAGGAAAAGAAAATGCTTATTGAGTTATTTAGGGAATATAATGATGTGTTTGCATGGGATTATGCTGACTTAAAAGGATTTGATCATCAATTAACTCAGCATACCATAGAATTAGAACCAAATGCTAAGCCCATTAGACAAAGGCAAAGGCCTATCAATCCCAAGCTAAAACCTTTAATGCTGAAAGAACTGAATAAAATTTTGAATGGTGGTGCATAATATTCCCTATCAAGATACATCTTGGGTTTCAAATCTTGTTCCTGTGAGAAAGAGGAACAGAGAGATAAGACTTTGTGTAGATTTTAGGGACCTCAATAGGGCACCTCTATAAGATAGGCACCCTCTTCCTTCTATGGAACAAATCCTACAATATGTATCCGGTTTTGAGAGATTCTCCCTTCTTGATGGTTATTCTGGCTATAACCAGGTATTAGTAAGAGATGAAGATAAATTCAAAACTACCTTCACTACTAAATGGGGTACAATGGCTTATAGGAGAATGCCATTTGGATTATCAAACACAGGAGCTACATTCCAAAAGGCAATGGACATGGCTTTCAGGAATTTGATGTATAAATTTGTTCTAGTATACCTTGATGATGTCACAATTTACAGCAAGGTTGCAAACCAACACATAAGCCACTTGAGACAAGTCTTACAAAGATGCAGGGAGTTTGGGATCTCCCTTAACCCCAAAAAATCTATTTTTGCAGTACATGAAGGTAAAATTTTAGGATACCAAGTGTCTAAAGAAGGGACAACAATTGATCGTGAAAGGATTTATGCAATTCTGGAATTATCATTGCCAAAACATAAGAAAGGATTGCAGAGTTTCATTGGAAGGATAAATTTTGTTAGACGTTTTATTCCTAATATTGCAGATTAGTTGAAACCTTTGACTTCTATGTTAAAAAATGATGTACCTTTTAGCTGGACTGCTGAAGGAAAGAATAATTTTGATTAGATTAAATAGGCTTTGTCTTCAGCCCCTACTTTAACTAATCCAGATTTCTGTAAGGATTTTGTTTTGTATGCTTATGGTGGTATTGACATTGTTTTAGCAATGTTGGTGCAAAAGAATGAGGAAGGATAGGAGAAACCAGTAGCCTTTTTTAGCAAATGTATGAGTGATTATGAGAAAAGATACAACTTTGTAGAAAAAAATCTACTAGCTATTATAAAATCCTTAAAAAAGTTTAAGCATTTGGTTGCTGGGAACAAAATACATCTAATGTTTGTACACCCTAGTATTAAAGAGTTTTTATTAAACAAGGATGTCAGTGAAAAAAGGGTAGGGTGGATAACTAAAGTCATGGAGTATGATGTGAAAATCCATGTGACCAAGTTGGTTAGAGGCAAAGGCTTATGTGCTCAGATGGAAGAAGGAGAAGATAAAGTTAAAGCCACTAAAGAGGTCATCTTGCCCTAAGGTAATTCTATACTAATTAATGATTCAACATCCTGGTTATCAGATATGACCATATTTTTGCATAATGGTCAATGTCCAATGAATCTTGACAAAGCCAAGAGAAGGTACTTTAGATTAAAATCAATTCCTTATGCTCTAATTGATGATACTCTTTATAGGAAGGATTTTTATGGCATGCTTCTCAAATGCATAGATTATATGGATCAAAGCAAGATTCTATCTCAATTCTATGATGGATCTTGTGGAGGGCATTTCAGCCCTAAAACTACAACATGGAAAATTTTAAGAGTTGGCTATTATTGGTCAGATTTGTTCAAAAATGACTATTTATGGGCAATAAAGTGCCAAAAGTGTGCTATGTTTGCAGGAAAATAGAGGTTGGTAGCATTACCATTGAAGCCAATCATCGTGGACCAGCCATTCAACAAATGGGGAGTGGACTTCATAGGTCCAATAAATCCAAATTCTAGTGCAGGACATAAGTGGATCTTAACTTCTATAGACTATTTCACTAGATGGACTGAGGCTATTGCACTAAAAGAATCTAATGGAGCTGCTGTTTCAATGTTCTATGATAACATTGTAGCAAGGTTTGGAGTCCCTCAATCAATAATCTCATATAATGCCCTAGCTTTTGTTGGATCATCTATAACACAGAGTGGGCTGTCAAGAATGGCATTTATTTAAACATTTCTTCCAATTATTACCCATAGGGTAATGGTCTTGCAGAATCTACCAATAAGAAGCTAATTAGGATCATCAAAAAGACTCTACAAGAAAAAAAGAGGGATTGGCACTCTAAATTGAAGGCAACCTTATGGCTAGATATAATAACACCTAAACAGGTTATTGGAAATTCATCTTATGTCTTGGTTTATGGTAAAGAGGCCAGATTGACTATTTCTATACAGTTTATAGCTTTACAACTTGCTAATCAAATGTTATTGTTTGAAGAGGAGGATCCTCTTAAACTAAGATATGCTGAATTGTTGCAACTAGAGGAAGAAAGGAAGAAGGCATTGGATACTATGGAATTAAAGAAAGCACAAACCAAGAGGGATTTTGATAAGAGAGCTACATCCATAGATTTCAAGAAAGGTGATCTAGTACTCAAATGGGATGTATTGAAAAGCAGGCCAGGGCAACATGATAAGTTTGACCATTTTTGGTTAGGCCCTTTTGTTATCACAGCCTGTAAGGAAAATAATTCTTATCCATTGGCCACAACTGATGGGGAAGTTCTACAAATTCTAGTTAATGGAATTCACCTCAAGCTTTGCTTTGAGGGTTAGGTTTAGTCTAGGTTTCCTTTCAATAAGCGTTGTCCATGCACTGGGTCTTTAGGTTGCATGAGTCTAGGTTACATGCATTTTCATTTCAATAAAGGTTGCATCCATGGTTCCGGTTTTATAACTCTGTTTCCCTAGGATAAGGTCTAAAGGTCATGTCTAGCAGGAAGACATCCAACAGAAGTCACCAAAATTGTTAGCCTAAATTACAACATACAACAAGAAAACTATAAATAGGAAAAGATTACATTTTTAGGAGTCTAATTAATGCTATCCTTTAGAAATTATTGATTAACATTTCATTGTTACATTCATTATCAAGTATCATCATTATACACTGAGTATTGGTCACATTCTATAATTTGAAGAAAAATTATAACTTATCAATTACATTGTGCATTCAAACTGAGTGTAGTATACAAGTGTATTTTCATATTTCACTCTTCATGTCAAGAAAAATAGTATATTTGCATAATAGAAATCATGATAGAAGTATGGAGTAGGGGTCCCATGCATTACCTGGTGGTTTTTTGATGCTTGCTGGTTGTCTGTCAGGTCCTAGGTCTCCAAGTCCTGGTCTTCATCTTCATTTAGGCCTTTAGGGTTTTCACCTGCACCATGACAGAGAAAAGAGGTGTCATATCCAGTTGGACCTAAGCAATACATGGGATACAAACAACATACAATCAATTCTTCTAATACTACATATCAATCTGATGAAATCAATGTAAGAAGAAAATATGCATCCACAATATTTGAAACATAGTATTAAAGGGGCTTGCTCTAAACATGAAACCTTTTGCTATTATGGTCACTTTGATGAATTTTATTCTTGTCTTTATAACCAGATATCTGAATGAAAGGGATTTAGAATTCCTATCTGAGAAACCTTTTTCAGAATTTGATGAACCTGCTAATTCAACAAACAAAAATAAACCAACCAACATTCATGAATGAATGCCATCCTAAATGACACTCACCCACAAACATTAATTGATTCATTTTATCTGCTGACCTAATAGATTGATTGGTGATATGTGTGCAAAAGGTGATCGTATGACTGAGTGCAGATAGCAAGAGAAAATACAGATGTAGAAAAGGATCTATGATGCTACAGGAGACACATGAGCAAGGAAGAGTTCTTAATGGAATAAATATGCAAAAGTGGAATGATGAGAGGTTATCTTTGTGAATGGGAAATAAAAGAAATGTTTTTAAAGTGAGTACACAAATGCAGAAAAGGCATAATGTTTTATCTTGAGAAAATCACTAAATTCATGCCTGGTATTATTATCATTTCTATGTTATGAGCTACTACTGTTATGTTTTTTAAAACAGTTGGATTTGAAAAGTAAAAAGATGCATAACAAGAAATGAGAATTATTTGAAAGTTGCAAAAAGAGAACAAAGAACAAGGATTTCAATAACAGTAGGTTGGTGTGCTTTCATAAAATGAACATTCACAAAAGACAATTACATTATGGACAAAACAACAGGGAGCATTCATCATCCAAAGAATTTTATGATAGTTCATGATCTCAAAAAAGTTCTCGTGCCTACAAATAAAATTTCAAGAGATGTCTTTATGCAGGGTATTTAGATAGATACATCTTATTCTGGTATAATGTTCATCATACATAAATCAAGGGAGTCAGACATAAAAATGGACTATTCATGTTTTCAGGGTTCCTGTTATGAAGATTATCCATGGGAGTCACGAGCCCGTGCTCGAACCCCATGGGTAATGTGTTATATGCTGATAAAAGAACAATGTATTTTCACACTGGAAGGAACAACACTTTTACAGTATTCTGAACATGACATGTTTTGATAAATTTTTCTCACGGTTTCACCAGTAAAGTTGAATGTTGTTTATTTTATCTAATTACTGGAGGGAAAAATTTTTTATTTGTTTTGAAAGACAGAATAATCAAAGAAAATTTCAGTTTGCAGAGATGGACATTTTTGTCCTCATGACAATATTGTTGTGTTTGAAAAACATTAAGTGGAGTGCATTTGTATACAGACAAGATAGCCATGCAAGAGAACCCAAGTTCACATAAAATATACACCTGTTCGAGATCAACTTAATAGCTATGTGGGCATATCTTTTTGTTGTTGATGTTGACATTAATAAAGCACAAAGAGTTGTAATGAAGGAAATGATAGAAAGTAAACAAAAAAAGGTAACTCTGAGTATGTTTAGGGTTTCAAAAGAAGTGATGAAAGCACATGCTAGAGTTTCAAAGTAAGAAAACAACTACTACAACATACAGAGCATTAATATCAAAAAACCTCAAGTTGTTTTCAGAGATGTGTATTTTTAATAACTCATAAAAATGAAGTTGTTGAAACTCAAAGTTACGCATTTGGAATGCATTTAAAATGCAAAAGTAACAAGAAAAGACCAAATGTAACTTATCTAAAGAAAAGAGGACAAGAAGATCGAGTTCGAGATGTAGATTTGAAGCCAAGTGTCATGGGTTACAACAGAGAAGATGAAGCCTGAGTTTTTTTTTTTTTTTTAAATCAACAGAGAAAGTCGCGACCTCTTCAAAGTATAAGTTCACCATAGACAGGGGATGAGTCTGAAGCTGTGGATGAGATGCCTAGTTTTGAGTCTAAGTTCCATGGATTCCTCTACACCTCTCAACCACAACTCATATTCACTCCAAGATTACAGTGGGTGTGAAACTTCCAACTTCAAGTCCCAGTTCAAAACAAAGAGTCAACACCATCCATTATGACTTCTAAACATCTAGAGCCCAAGCACTGCGAGCTACTCTGCAAGTGTTTCACACATTGGAGGCCACGAATCATGAATCATAGTCGATAGAGCCCAAGCTCTTGAACTCTAAGTTCAACCAAATAAGCCTCAGACTCCAGAGAAATTCACAAAATGTGCCATGTCTTATGGCAGAGAAAGTTCAAACCCACGGTTTCCACAGACCTCGAGAAGCCCGAGCTTCTCCACATACTCCAGAAGAAAATGCAGCACCATTGATTATGGCTTCCCAACTCCAGTTAAAACAAGCATGGCTGTACCATAGAGAAGAAAACACTAGATGCAAATGAAATTGATAAAAACTATGCATTGTGTTTTACCCAATTTTGAAGTCCACTGAAAAAAGGAGTAAATGCTATGACAGTTCCCAGTGCATCTAAATTCCCTCCACAGTTCCACGACAGTACTTTTCATGCCACGAAGACATCATCACATCTTCTCAATGATTTGTTTAGGTCAATTATGAGCTATTCTCAAACATTGAGCTCGAGTTATATCAACTTGGTTATACCATGGTTGGATGATATAAAGTCAGGGTTTGATTCTTTGCTGCCGACTTAGTGGAGTTAGGGTTTCCTATGGTGTCAGGTTATGGCTGGGGTTGTATGCCTTTAGAGTTGATGTATTTGGGTTTATACATTTTTTATGTTATGTAATAAAGTTAGTAGGGTATATAAAAAGGATGTATTTTATTTACCAACTTTGGGGCTAAACTTAGGGCTTGATTTAGAGCACTTGTTAAGCTATATAGTTTAGTAGCTTGCTATTATGGAGGGCTTTTGGTGGGGAATTTTTTTCAAATTAAGCCATGTGGGCTATATAGTGGATCGTTTGTGTCATGTTTAGGGGTTCAAGATTTTAAAGAGAAGAGATTTTAGTGAACTTCTTGTTCCTATAGCTACCTTTTTATGCTTTTTTATCCATTGTTGGTTCATGTTTGTGATATCAATTTTGTCCAAGAGGATGCTTGTATTCCTTGCCATTATTTTGAGATTTATTCATGTAACTGCACACGAATTTTGAGAAGAATATAGTTGACCCATTTTTCATACATCTTGTGGTGATCATTTGTTCAAATCCTATTCAATTTTCTTCATTCAAGTGTAATACATCTGTAGCATGGATTAGTGGATTGTATCAATTCCTATTCTAGATTACAGAATATAAGCCTTTTGCAGAATATGCATGTTGTTGATAGTAAGATTTCTATTTGTGGTTAAACCCTAGTAGTGACTTTCAAATTAGCTTATGTATGGATAGTGAGTGATATTGCGGAGATCATTAGGGTATGTTGAGTGAATGTCAGTTTGAGGCTTCGAGAGATCTAAATCTTATTTGGTGTATCATCTTTCAAGGCTTATTCATACAATTTTAGTTAGAATTTCTCCCTTTCCTTCCCAAAATCAGGAGAAGATAGTATAAAATTGATACCTAAATTCAATAGGAACCGACCTAGAATCCGGAGACTCCTTCTCAATCATAGTCCACCCACAGCTAGACAAGGTTTCCATTGTTAGGAAAGAATACCTATAAATTCGCGATGCCTGAGTTGGGGTGGTAATTCTAAACCTCAATAGTGCTCTTAACAATAATTTTAGTATTGTGCGAATATATAATGCTGAGCATTATAGCTAAGAATTATTTCAGTATTAATCAGAAAGGTTAAAATAAATGCAAAATATACGTAAATAGGCAACTAGTTGAAACACCGAATTTCTACTTTCAATGCTTTACAATCTTATTTAACAAATAAATAATGGAATTTGAGTTACAAATATAAGAGAAACTTCCATGAAATACAGTCAATTGGCCTTGGTGGTTAACAATTTTGCATTGTTAAAATTCAACCTCTAATAAAGCATTATTTTTACTTATAAATATAGGAAGAAAGTAAAGAAATTACCACTTCTAGATGCAAAACTTAGCATTATATCCAAGTATAACTATTTTGGATCTTTCAGAATAGATGATCTAGTATTTTTCATCCCTGTTGTAAGAAACTTTAGAACATATTTGAGTCCCTCATCTTCTAGTTCTGTATCATCATTCTTCTCCTTGTATGTTTCTTGTTCTTTGATATATTTAGCAAATTGTCCATTCTTCTACACATAGATTGCCTGCAAATAAATGAATAACTCTTAAAAAATGATGACAAAAACCACATATGTTCCATTTATTAATGGCAATAAAATGGGCACTATAGCTTCAACACTCTAATAGAAAGTTAATATTATGACTCTTTAGCAAATTAGCACATTAAGACCTTAACTAATTATATTAATCTCTTTGGTTACTCTTACCTATTACTTGTATTTATGATCACCATATTTAAGTTAATCTTAACCACTAGATTATTTTCAACTCTCCAAGGCTCTATAGTCCCTGGTGCACTCCATGGCTCTAGCCTTTGACCTTGGTGCTACTGCACCAACTAGTCATGACCTTTTTTGTGGGTAAAATATTGGGATGGAGGAATCCATTCTCCTAGTGGACTAGAATACCCAACACCTTTGTCTATGTAGTTTGAGTCCTTGAATTATAAACTATAACAGTCAACTTTTCTAGTAGCAAGAAATTTCTCCCCAATTTTAGCATTCCCCAAAAATTAAGTTTGAAAATTTGTAAGTTGCATATATACATCTCCCTCTCTTGACCATTTCAAACTTATATAATCTACCAATCAATTACAAGCATTCCAATTGACCATTCAATCAAAATACATTTCCAATAAAGGAATTCAAACTTTCAAGATTTAAGAATCATGATCAATCATAATATGTTCCTCCATAATGAAGGCATGCGATGACATCATTCAAGAAACATCAATAATTATTTGAGAATTAAAACTCGGGGTTCCATTTCTAATGTAGCATTTGCCAATTTAGACATTTCAAAATTAAGGTTTTAGCCTCTTCTATTTATGAAGATAGGATTAGTAATAGGGTCCCAGGCATTGCTTAGATCCTTTGGATCTAACCCCATCTTTTCCTTCCTTGTAGGTTCTAGATCATACTGGAGCATACTGATTTTTTTGCAGATATACACATTAAGGATCATGTTAGATAATACAAGGGAATTTGATCAAAATAGGGAGACAATCACTAGATTGTTGTCTAACTTTCAAAGAGAAGGCGATGTCAAATGTTATTATCCATGCAAGAGTTGTAATGGCTTAAAGACAAAAAAAAATCAAAATCAAAACAACAAAGAGACATTGTAGGGAGAATGGTCACATTGAAGGGGGGTTTGATTATAATCATCCATTGGTAATTGTTGTTTGTTATATTTTTTTCACAATTAATATACGTCATATGAACCATGGAAGGAGGTTTGATTATCACATTGAAGGGGGGTTTGGTTATCATCATTTTTATATAGGTCGATCACCCCAGTGTAGTACGTGATATGGACCACCACATCTTAGAGGAACATGGGGGTGTGAATATAGAGGAACATGGAGGTGTGAGTATTGAATTTGAAGATCATGATCTTATGGAAGATGACGATCATGCACCAAAAAACACATTTGAAGATGATGGTATGAATGCATTGATCGTTGACACCTTTGGTACTGGTGCTATTGGTGTTGCTAATGATGATGATGATTATGATGAGGATGACATTGACATCATCCATGATATACCTCTACTTGAGAAGGCGAACATGACCCTTTACGAAGGATCCCAATCTACTCTTCTCTGTGCTTTATTGTTGTTGGTAAATTTGAAGGTTATGAATAGTTTATCCAACATAGCAATGTCACATATGCTAAGGTTTGTCATATACGTCATTATAGTTTATAAAAGGTGAAACATGTACCATTAAGATTGTTCATAGTAACAATTTATATGTTTTTTTGTAGATTGATAGGTGAGTTTATGTTACCACCATAAAATATTCTCCCTCGCTCATACCGAGAATTATGTGCCATTATGAAACATATTGGAATGGAGTATCAAACACTAGATACTTCTCCCGAAGATCATATTATTTATCATAAAGAACATGAAAATGCAACAAAATGCCCTGAATACCATACGAGCAGATATCAAGATGATCAAATGACAAAAAAGGTGCCTCACAAGGTTCTATGTTACATCCCCATTATTCCACGTCTAAAATGATTATTTAGGTGCAATAGCTTGGCATAATTTATGGATTACCATGCACATGGCAGGAGTCGAGATGATATTATTTAGATTCCTACAAATGGTTCATCATTTATGGACATAGAGGAAAAGTGGCCACACTTTAAAGAAGAACCTCAAAATATCAAGCTTTCTCTAGCAGCAGATGGTATCAATCCGTATGGAGAGGTGAGATCTATTTACTTGGTGTGGCCTATTTTTTTTATCAACAATAACCTTCCACCATGGATGTCAATAAAGAGGGAGCACATTATGTTGGCAATGATTGTTCCAGGTATTTTATTATTTTATAGTTATCTACATGTAATTATAAGTCTTGGAGTGAAATGGCCACAATAATTATCTGATGTTATTAATTCAACTAGGTAAGTACCAAGTGAAAGATATGAATGTATATATTGCACCTCTTATCGATGAGTTATTGGTGTTATGGAATGGTTTCACTATGTATGACATCTCTAGACTAATTGGACAAAGACAATTTCAATTCCATGCAATGCTTGTGTGGATAATTCATGATGCTCTAGGGTTGACACATTTTTGTGGTATGTTATGGTGAATTCTAGTTGTACGTGATAATTCTAATTCTAAAAATTTACATATTTAATCCAATTGTATTGTTATCTTATAGGTCTTCAAACAAAGGGAAAATTTTCATGTCCAATCTGTGGTCCAAAGATGAAATCTTGTCATTCCAAAAGTTTAAGAAAGTAGGTGTTTGATGAGTATAGGCATTTCCTCCCCATAAATCATAAGTATCAAAGTGTGGAAAACCATCTTTTCAATGGGAAATAAGAGACTACATCAAAGCCCCGAAGAATGAAACCTCACTTATGGCAGTTGGAATATAATATAATTTGAGGTAATATTGTTCCACCTAATCATTGATGTTTGAAAATAATATATTTCGATTGTGTTTTGTTGGCTAATTATGTATTTGACGATCTTAAAGGTCATGAAGGCAATGCTGACCATCTTCTAAAAGAGCTAAAATGTTATCCCATAGAATTTACTAGGTTTCCCTACTATGAAAAACTACAAATAATGCATTTGTTTGATACTATGCATATTGGAAAGAATGTAACAGAGACACTGTGGAAAATATTGGATGGAAGGCGTGACAAAGAAAAACTTGGCAAAATTTGTAGTGACATTCATGATTCCAATCATGCAATGAAAAATATCATTGAATCAAATAGCAACGGAGACTGGATTAATGCAAGTGCTCTTCCTTGGTTATTAATAGAGCAACAAATTAATGCCATAAAAGAAGTCATATGCAAAATTTGATTTCCTACAGGATTGTTTGCGAATATAAGCAATGTCATATCAAAGATAAGTGATTTGGGGTCAGAGATGAAAATGCATGATTGGCATACCTTCATCAAGGAAAGTCACAGTCTTTTGTATTTACAATATATTTGTTTAACTGCATTTAATTTTCATTGTATGAAATGATCAGTTGACAATTGTTGCAGTATTTGCTACCCCTATCACTCCCAAAGAACTTCGACAATAATATCAAACAAGTGATATATGATCTTGGAAAATACATGAGGTAAGAAGTGATATTTGTTCAATATATCAAACAAGTAATATATTATAAAGTCTTGTATTTATATATTTTTGTGTCTTCAATCTCTTGTAGGTGGTTGTCATCTAAAGAAATCCATAAAGAAGATATAAAATATTGGAAGAAAAGAATTCCTCACTAATGTGTGAAATGCAAAAGTGTTTACTTTCAACCTTTTTCAGTGCACAAGAACACTACCTCATACACCAAGTTGAGGAGATTGTATTGCGTGGAACTATACATGCTAGGTCAATTTGGATGGTTGAGAGACACTTGAAATTTTTGAAGGGTTTGGTACGACAGAGAGCACGTCTCGAGGGTTATATGGTTGAAGGATATATGGTATACCAGATGATGGTGTACGCTACTCAATATCTTCCTAATATTGCTGGAAAATCCCATATAGATTGCATTTGGGATCTCGACTCTGTTAAAAAATTTAAAGGGGAGTACTTAGTGGGAAACGGTAAATTTAGGAAACTAAAAGGTAATAAATTATGAGATGTTATTGTAGTTAATTAATTCTTAATCTTCAAAATAAATCTGTTGTAACTGATCATCTATTTACTTTTGTACATATGCTAAAGAGTGGGATGCAATACATTTATTTATTACAAACAATCAAGATTGGATGACGCTCTGGATTGAATGATGTCAACATTATGGTCATAGATTAAAATGGGAACCTGTGTCTTCATTAATTATTCAAGCTCATTGTAATGGAGATCCCAATGTTACAAAAAATGAAATAGATTTAGCATATGGTTTAAGAGATCGCCAGATACTTATAAATTGGTTAATCAACCGTATTTTTTTCAACTCATGATGCAATAATTTATACATGTTTTACATTATTGTGGGTGAAACACCACAAGGCTATGTTTTACAATGGTTTTAAATTTTGCATCAAAAAGTTGGATGACACAAAGAGAACTTGTGATTTTGGGATAAGTACAGTCTTCCAAGTGACCAATATTTCATCTAGAAATGACTTACATCCTCGAGAGTCACAAAATCAATACTATGGTATTTTGGTTGATATACTGGACTGTGACTTTAATTCCTTCAAATTAGTTCTCTTCATCGTGAAATGGTACAGACTATGTCTCAGTCAAAATGATCCTGATAGAATTGTTATTGAAAATGACAGTGGATTTCCAATGATTAATACAAGGTTGTTTGAGCCAATTGGGGAAGAGCCCTATGTTCTTCCAAGCTAATGTGAGCAGGTATTTTACTCAGAGGTTCCACATAAATCGGGTTGGTCATTTGTTGTTAGACATGATCCAAGAGGAAGGCCGATAAAGTATAATGTGATGGAAGAAGAAGATACTGAGGAAGAGGAAGAAGTGAATGATGATGTAGATGATGATCATGATCGAGAGCTAGTAAAAAAAGAATATGAAGAAGAAGATGACGATGATGCTACTATTGATCACAATGATGATGAGGAGGATGATGAGGAGGAGGATGACGATGATGCTGATGATGATGACAATGATGATAGTGGTGGTGATGATGTCATCAATGACGATGATCCCAATGATGAGATGGATGAAGAAGAATATCAATGACATGAATAAAATTTACAATTATGCCACATGTTTGGTATGTTTTAATGATTGTTTTGGGTTGAAATCTTCACTTTATCCACTAATATGGTTAGGGTTTCATATTAATGACATTTTTGGTTTTAGTGTGAATATCTAACTACTCTTATTCACCTTGTTTTATATGTCCTACTTATATCTTTGATCTTTTGTTAAGAGAAATTTCATTCTAAAAGAGTGTATTTAATATCTATATTCTTAAACAACCTCACTAGTTAAGATTGTTCTCATTTCTAGTAGTGGGCATGACTAGAATCAAATCCCTTGAAAGACACCAATATTTAGACATGCACAAATTAGTGAAGTGATTAAGCAAATTACCTTTATTTATCGTTTTTTGGGGTATTTTTGCATATCAATGCATTTAATCTAAATACTATCTTATGAGATTTGCTTCTGATAATTTTCTATTTCCTTGCACATCAATGATGTTAAATCACAGGAGATTCTCTTTGTTCCCTGCAATGGACTGAGCTAATTATAAAATTATAAATTGATAATTTTAAGGCCTAGATGGGTAGAAATTCAATGGTACAATTATGGTCTTGTAAAGATAAACTAAAACTGGAATTTTGGAAAAAGTTCATAATTATGCACAAACTTTTCCTAGCCTTGCTGAAATTCCAATTCCACTTTATCTATTCAAGACCATCATTGTACATTGAATTTTTGTCCATCTGGGCCTTGTAAGACTATATATTATATGCAGTTGTACGTGGATTCTTGATTTAGAGTGGGAAAATCTTATTTTGGATGCGAGGGAGAGAAGCCAAACACATAAAGAACATGCACATAAACATGATAGTTGGGAAACATAAATGTAGATATCACAACAACTAAGAAACATAAATGTAGATATCATGGTCACAATTGTTTGGAGACATAACATAGTTGAGTGGTATCCTACAGTGCCAACTTAGAATTGGAGGAGTAGTGGTTGTGTTGCATCATCTGGGTATACCACTCAATTATGTTGTATCTCCAAACAATTGTGACCATGATGCCTACATTTATGTTTCTTAGCTGTTGTGTCCCAGGATCCCTTATGACCCTTTATGACCCTTTACGATCCATAAGAATACATCTTCCAAATCATAAAGTATTGTAAAGGGTCATAAGAGACTCCTAGGAGGGGCCAGATGAGCTTCCACCTCCACGTGGTTGGCCTTGTTAAGTAGAGAATGTTAAAATTTTCTCAAAACAAAGAGAAGCTCAAATTTTGTTTTTTTAACAACATTTCACACCGTCGCAATGCACGCAGGTTATCCACCGGCCATAAAATGTGAAAAAGAAAAAGTATTTCCACATCCATTGAAGTGGGGATGGAATTATGCACATCTAAATATTTAGAGACATAAATAACACATTATTTAGAAAATTAGTGGGGATTCTTATTTGTTTAACTATAACTATGAAGCAATTGTATAAGTTTTGTTATCATTCATGATTTGAATCAAACTTTATGACTCATTATTAGGAAAGAAGAAATAATATCACACTTCATGATCTACCATAAGGGATTAAGTTATGTAAAGGAAAATATAAATTTACCTTTGTGCGAAATTTTTTTATTGCGGTGACCTTTGATTCATTCTTCGATTGAAACAATATTTTATTTCCCATTCTTGATTCTAGGGTCAACATGTTCTCACTAAAACCTTGAGTTTCCTTATTTAACCCTCTCATTGAGTCTTTTAATTGCTTGTGAGTTTGGATTCACCTCTCAAATCTTACTCTCTATTTTTGGTATAATTCTTGCTCCATTGGAATTGATTAGTCCTCAAGATGTTCCATTGGAATGTTACATTGGAACATTATAGTGGTTTAGGCCATTATAATGTTCTCTCAAACCACCTATGCATGTATTCTTGTGGATTTAGATTTTTCTATGTCTCTCTTGACCAAGGTTGTTTTGTAATTTGTTGATAGCTCTTGGAGCTAGACTTTGGATTATGAAGGAATTCACTTATGATATTTTCCTACCATTCATCTGGCATTTGTTTTCCCTCACTCAAATGTCTCATATTTTTCCTCATAATAGAAGAATGCATTGCATAAACACCTCACTATGGAGGTGGCTAAGGATGTCTATCATCCAAAGGATTTTTCTCCTCTACTTCTATTGAGGTGATAATGCATGATGCTTCTATATCACCTATGATCCTTCCTTGTCTTCATTCTCCACCTCTATTCTTATGGGCAGCATTGGTGTGCTTTCTTTGGTTTGTGTGGAGACATCTCATCGATCTAATTCCCTAATTAGGCATTTCTCTCATGTGTTATTCCCTTTTGGGGTCCCAAAGAGAGTTTCTTCTCCTTCTCCTATCTCTATAGATAAATAATGAGTTCTTGAGAACTATAATACAATAAAAGAAGGCAAGTCTTCCAAAATATGTTTCATCATCTCATGCTCAATTCAAGAGTGTGTGTCTTACTAATTATTCTTATAGAATTATTTAATGTTTTATAATTATTTTTTATTGAAAACTTGAGACACATGAAAAACTATCTTCTAATTTTTCTTACAAATTTCTAGATGAATTTTTTCTTTTGGGACAGGATTGCTTTAAGCATCCAGGAACAAGACTATCTCCATTTTAATTTTTTAAAATTTTTCTTCCAATTAATGAAATTGACTACCTTTACAGAATCAGTTGTACTTAACATCATTGCTATTTTATCTGTCAGATGGGGTGATGGTCCAGATGTGTTTAGTGCTTTGATGAATGAAATTTAATGCCACCTTATGGAACTCCTCCTCCCTATGCTTCTATGTATCCATCTGGAGGAATTTATGTCCATCCATCAGTACCTCCTATAAGTTCTAATACCTTGAGTTTTGTAATTCTTGCCTTTTCAAATATTTAATACTTATAATTTGAATGTATGCATCTGTCTATGTGATTTTTCTTTTCAGATAAGTCAATAATGAAGGAGATGGTCACTCCCTTTTGTTACCTAGAGTTTAGCATGTATTTTTGGCTTTTTTTATTGTGGACATATGGCCTATTTTACTAACCTAATTTTCTAACATTGTGGTCTTGATTACAACTTTAGGGTGCACACACATTCACTCCATATGGAATCCCATCAAATGGAAATCCTACAGATGTCGTAATGGTAATTAATGAAATATTGTAGGCACTAATTATATAGAAAATGATCATAAGAATTTTTAGCACTCAGTTGTTAATGTTTTAATCTTTTAAGAAATGTTTTGAATGTAAATTTGATATCTACTTTTGTGGACAGACTTTAGTTCCACAACACACAGATGGAGAGCCAAAGTCCTTGAGAGGTAAAGGATGAAATTCAATGAAGAGGGTAAAAGGAAGTTTGGGAAAGCTCAAAATAGTTACAAGTAAAGGAGAGGGTGGAAAAGCAGCACCTGCTACTGCAAATGGTGCCTTCTCACAAAGGTAGATATTAAAGGCTACTAAATTTGATAAAATTATTAAACTTTAATAATCAGTGGGAAGGTCTAGGATGCTTCTTAGATAAATAAGATTCTGTTCTAGGCAAATCCCATTTTCTTACCTTCTTATGTTTATAACTTATATGTTAGTGATCTAAATAGAACTACAAGTTTCAGTGGGGACAGTGCCAGTGAAGGTTAAAGTGAAGGTAGTGAGGAAGGCAATTCACTAAATGTAAGGAAATATGTTCTGTATTTCTTGTATAAAAATGTATGGATGTTATTCTCATTATTTTCTCTCTTTTTTGGGTTACTTTTGCAAATACCCTTGTGCTGTTATGTATTATTTTACAAAGATGTTGTATTCTTTTTTGGATATGTCTCAGGGGTTGGAAACTGTGAGGAAAATAAGCTTTGAATCACTAACCATGAATGGTGTGATTATTTCTAAATTTTATTTAATTATTTCGTTTTAGGCACTTGATGTATTTTCATGAATCCTACTTGTACTTATCAGGCAGTCAAGTCTTCTAGTTTTTGGATGAACTAATTTGGTAATACCAATTGTTTTACATTTATTTGACCAACTGATAATGAAATTATCCCAATAAAGCACATGAAATCATGGTTCCAAAATAAGTAAAACCACAATTACTGAAAATAGTTACACTAGGACACTAAACTCTTAAAAACTCTAAAGCCACACTAAAAAAATACATGCGACATCGAATTGTCAGCAATTTCTGACGGCTCGACGTTGCATGTATAGAAAATTCATCGTACGTCTGTCATAATTACAACACTAAAACTGTGACGGCTAGGTGTCGTAATAGCGACAGATAAAATGTACCGACACCATGATAAAAATTATAGCCATCTCGTATTGTGACACCTAGATGTCGCTTTCTTCAGGTGTGCGATGAATTTGCTATACATGCGATGTCGAGCCATTGGAAATTGCCAACGATTCGATGTTGCATGTATAGAAAATTTGTCGCATGTCTGAAAAAAGTGACAACTAAGATGCGACACCTACATGTCGTAATAGAGACAGATAAAATGCGATGCCTATGTGTCGTAATAGAGACAGCTAACATATGTAACAACAACATGGTAACCATCATAGCTGGCTCATACTGCGACGGTTAGTACCATCACAACAACAACAGATGGTTTAGCCATCATTGTTTTTTACACCAAAAATGCAACAGTGGTCTTTGTCGCAACGCCGACAAGATGGTATCGGAATAGCAAAAAATAGACATCAAAAAATGGTCCCAAATGTCGTAGTGTGTCTAATATTTCTATAGATTGGCCGCTCTTAGAATGTCTGTATCTTCCCTGAAACAAACAACTTCTTAAAACGTGAAGGGAATAAGTCCAAGATCATGCAAGATCACCAAGAACCCTTGATGCTCCTGCATCAAAGCATTAGGGTCATTTTCCAACCCTCTTACCAAGCCAAAACCTGCACGAATTTTAATGTGCAAATAACCTACTCGAGTTTTGAAAGTAAAAAGTACCATGCATAGTTTTCCATAACCCCTATTGGTTATCTAAAACTAAAACAATAATTTTGAGTTTTCCATAACCCTTACAGGTTATGAAGACATTAAATTGTATGCTTCTAAACTTAGAATTTACTACACACGTGTGTGTGTGTATATATATATATATATGTATGTATATATATATATATATGTATATATATATGTATATATATATATATGTAT
>MU228457.1:1377802-1428383 GCA_018584345.1 Thuja plicata | reverse complement strand
TCCCTCTTAACTAGAGAAAATAAAATCCATCAAGGTAACAAATCCATTAATTTTGAAAGAAGGAAGATATCACCACACTATTATATCAGGAGATATGGTTTATGTAGGAATATCAAGTCACATGATGTTCACCATAGCTCATAAATATCCATGATACGTGTAATGAAATTACGTCTCATGATGTCTGTCATATGGAAACTAAGTTTACGTAGAGATACGCCACTATGTGACATTTCTTATATGGTCTAGACAATGTGTAATACTAAGTTCAGAAGGATACTAATATGATCCATATGGATACAAAGAATTTTCATAATTTGCGATATGAAGAATCACCTAACATGTGATACCAAGGTTTACATATCACCTAACATGTGATATGAGGAATTACCTAACATGTGATACCCAATTTTACATACCTAATTTTCATATCACCTCAGATCGTGACATGAGGAATCACCTCAGATCATGATACCTAATTTTCATATCACCTCAGATCGTGACATGAGGAATCACCTCAGATCTTGATACCTACTTTTTATATCACCTCGGATCGTGATATGAGGAATCACCTTAGATCGTGATACCTAATTTTCATATCACCTTAGATTGTGATATGAGGAATCACCTCAGATCATGATACCTAATTTTTATATCACCTCAGATCGTGATACGAGGATATAGTAATAAGGAACATTACATTCCCTTACATATAACCCTATTATGGTATGTGCACTGACATATTAAATGTCTACCATAACGAATGTCCATTACAAGATTTTCACCTTGTAACATCAAATGCAAGTGTTCATTTTCTAAGAAGTCGTCACCTCTCATAAATGTACATAGGATGAGTGGGCCCATAAAGTCATGGAGTCACAAACACGACACCACCTTGACTCATCTGAGGGAGTGGATCCACCATGAGTCATCCCAGAGGGTGGAAACAAGGGCTTTCACCTTAGACTTCTCTCTCAAAGAGAAGAATGCAATAACATGAAAACAATAGATCACAAATGTTGAAACTCCTTTTCATCTAAGGTTTCATTCTCAACATACCAAGTTTATCTCAAAATTATACAACCTTCTCTTTAGCCAAAGACTTGGTGAGAATTTCAGCCATCAGTCCTGTAGTAATAATGTACCTTGAATAGCATAATTATGCACCATATCTCTTATATAGTTTGCATCACCCTTGGTGAGTCCCAAGTTATGTAGGAGTTAGCATAAAGGCATTTTAGCCAACATACATGAGACTCAATCTCATGATCATAGTTCTCTGACTGCAAAAAATATCTTTATTGTTGAATCCCTCAAACCAATATGACAAAATTCCTTGGAGATCAAGATGAATCAAATCCTCTAGATGCTCCCAGTAAATTTAAAGGTCTTACAACAACCTCCTGACCTCCTTGTCCAAGGTTGCTTTTAGATGAACTATTAGACTCCCTCTAAATCTAATATCAACCTTCTGCCAACAAGTCGTGCCTTTGTTCTTTGGTATGGAACACATCATTTGAATCACAATCCTTTGACTTTTTATAGTTTTCTGGTCACTAGGGAAACCATCTTGATATGGCTTGCCCTTTCAATCAGAATGATTAAGATCCTTTGAAAATCAATTTTGGGAGATCCTCTAGTAGCTCCCTATGTTACGAATACATACATGGCCCCAATCATGAAAATATCTTGCTCTAAGAGACTCGTCATTTGGTAGGAGTAGTTTCTCATACACAAAGTACTTGTCTGATTCCATAGAAACGTGAGTGAATGTAATAAACTGTGGATTCATCCCCAGGCTTGGAAACATCAAACATTCATGATATTATGGATTCCATCTGAAGCTTCAAGTACATGCATCAACCAAGGTTGCCTCTGATAGATTGTTAAAATCCCTCTGGATGTTAATTATTCCTCGTTGAAGAAATGTCTTTAGTCATCAACTTAGTCCTATGACTGCAAGCATCAAGTTCTTTCTTCCTTGAATGCAATTGCTTATGTTTCTTGATCCGTCCTAAAAGCATTTAAGAGAGATTACAAATAGTTCATAAAAGTAAACTATCTCAAAGAGAAATACCAAAGATAGAAGCATACAAGATTTTACTAGCCAATATTTTAGCATAAATTTCAAACTCAAAATTTATGTACAATAAAACATGGAATACTTATCTTAAGTTTCAAATATTTCCTTATCATAATTCCCCTTCAATGAATCCTTACTCTTGGATGCTACTTTGATACCACAAGAAGAACTGTCATCTTTCCTCATATCCATCAATACTTGACTCCTGATGGGCTTTATGAAGATTTTGATATTATCTGATGCTAGAACTTGGCAACTATATTTCACCGTTGATATCACTGTAAGTTTCATCCAATCTTAGAGAATAATCATAGTCCTTTGATCACAGAATAGTATTGCCAAATTCAGAATATATCGTCGATGTTCTGTAAATGTCGATGTTCTGCATACAAACTCTTAATGAGAATTTGCTGCTTTATCAGCTTGTATTAACAAAACATTTGTAATTGCTGCATCAATATCTTGCTTCTTAACAATAATAATCAACTTATTAACTTTTGTTTGCTGTTAACATAAACTTGAGATTACTCCATACCAAAATGTTAATCACTTTTGCTGCTGTGTTTATTAATTGTATTAATTTCCAAATGTATGAGGCTTGCATTTGATCGCACTTGGTATATTGACTGTTGTTCATATTGTTGGTATATTAACAAAGATATGTCATGTTGTTGGGGAAGCGATATGCACAGTACAAGTGCTCTCCCCCCGTGACAGGTAGTATAGCCGCCACTCTGACTCTGAATGGGTTCGCAAAGGGCGAGGACGGGGGAGGCCCTTCGGAGTGCGATGGGGACTACCATGACGACAACTCTCTCTGGTGGTTGCTCTCTCCACTGGCTGTACACCGGTGGCAGCCGCTGTCACGACTTCATACTCATCACCAATCCAGACAATTGGCGAACTGCGTGGGCCATGGTGGTCGACGAGTGCGACTCAGTCTCTGACTGTAACGAGGACCATGACTTCCAACCCCCTTGCAATAACAACATCGTCGATGCATCTACGGGCATCTGGAAAGCCCTGGGAGTGCACAATCCCGATGGTGTTGGCGAGATGAGCATCACCTGGTCCCAAGCTTGACGCCTTCTGTGCATCCCCATTAACTCTTTTTTTTTTTTCTTAGAACACGCTCTCTCATCGATTTCTCATATAACCTTACTTATCCGCCCATAATACTATACCACGACCATATCCACTATATATTATATCCATTCCTGATCATTATACATCAATATTCCATCGAGCTTCATCAATTTTTCATAATGACTTATATCGCATTGATTCATAGTGAGTCTATCATCGGGCCTACATTAATGAACTTGCCCGCATACAGTAAGTGACCATTCACTTTTATCGATATAGATGTTATTTGCGCCAAAATATAATGCTTGGAATTGTGTGCAGACCTCAGATCTCAAACTTGCAAAGCTATATGAAATCGACATAATTTTACATGTTTTATGTACACGTAAATTATGTGCATGTATTATGTCAAAGAAAACCATGTTATTTTCTTTGGTCTGCTGATTGTGTATCTATCTTCTACATTTGCAATCTAGCTCTGATATCATGTTAAGTTTTAGGATCATTGCAAATGTAATAGCACTCTCTATATATTATGTGTTTTTCAAATGCAGCAATCTTTCTAGTATTTATATTGAGAAAGACACTAGGAGAGACATGTCCCTTCACGGGACATGTCTATTCATTATTATTTTTAATGTTTTATATTAGAATAATATAAGTTTGCATTATATATATATATATATATAAGTATTATATGTATTCTAAATGACCATACGACTAAAGCTACAAACATTAACAGCTCCATTCATAAGGACTACTTGAATAATACAATGATTCACCTGAAAAGATGCCCAGCTTAGTTAAAATATATATTATTGCTCAATGTGAGTTTTCAATTCTTTTAAAACTTTAAATATAAAAGTTGAAGAGGAACATTTATATTTGTAAAACTTACAAATTCACAAGTTTAATACTTTGCATTATATAATTTGAAATTTATCATATTTCATCCTCATGATTAAAAATGGAAAATGAGTATAAGAAAATTTGGTTGGAGAAAGAAAATAAAATTCAATGTCCATACTTATTCCTTCTGTACATCATTCTACAAATGAAAATATTTGACACCCAAACCAATCTCTATTTAACTATTATTCAGAATAAAAACATGGCATAATGTAATATTCAAAGGAATTGAGAACAAGCTAACTTGATAACCTTTCCTTTAATCATCATTTCGTAAACAAGGCATAAGACATCTTACAAACCAAAAATTAACATTCAAATTGAATTAGATGTATAAAATTATACTAAAATAAAGTAAATTCAAAGTTTCAAAACATGAAAACCATAAATCAATGGTACAAAATTTTCTATAGCGGATTAAATTTTAATACTTTCCTAATTTCCAATAGATGCAACCCTTAATAATGAGTTTCATCTAAGTATAAGTAGGCACTTTCATATACGAAGACCTAGACTCATTCTTTCAAAATATTATATGATGCAAATTACAAATGATGTCAAGAGTTATTTTAAACTTTTCACTTGCACATCTTATTATGACAATATTATACATAAAAGTAAATAATAATATTATTATACAAAAGCTTGAACACCTTTTGTAATTAAATTTTCTTATAAGCCTTGAATTTATCTACAACATGTTTTACTATATTAGCACTCAACCATCAAAATGAACAAAGAAAGCACTCATTCATCACCTTTTTCATATTGAAAATTTTTCTTTTTCAATTATTCTCATGCATCTGAACTCTCATTAGCCTAGTACTTAAAGAAGAATAGAAGTTAGCCCACTTGGAGAATCCTCTTCATTATATAAGAAAATTATGTTTTCAAAATGGGTTGTATTTAGGTTTTCTTGATAGTAAATTATCCAGAGCCCTATCCTTTTCACAAAGTTATATATTTTATTTGAAGTACTTTGAATCATTTTATAAGAAGCTCCAAAATTGGTCTTACAATCTTCAAAAATTCCTTGTTTATATTTATAAATTTTCAACTTTTTTTTATGCTACAACTCATTATTTCCCTTAAAAATACTCACATATACAATATGAGGATTCAAGTAGCAACAAGATCCAAAATCTTAGGCAAATCATTAGCTATTTTCTTGATCACCCCTTGATGTAGCATCTTCACTACCTCTTCTCTATCTTTTAATTGCTTGTGAATTGCTATTGTCTCATTGATTATCTTATAACTTAATTCCATCAACTCATTACTCCATGTTGTTGTGGTAGTCATAATATTATTAGCTTCATTGGCCTTAGATATCTTTGATCCAACTTACAATTTTGCACTAGACATTATTGCAATGGAATCAATAGAACCTACCATATTTTTTTTATATATAGATTTAATTAGGCTACTTTATATTTGAGCTCCTTTTTAGTTGAATTGGAATTTTTTCTATTTTATTTAACTTCCACTTGGATAAAGCCTTTTCTATCTATGTACCCTCTTCTCTTGTTATCTTTCTTGAATTGTAGTTGTAGTTTTTGTATAATAGATTGGTTGCATTTATTTTTATAAAACATCATTCAATGGGATGATCATTTGACCTTTTTATGGAGGATACTCCCCTTCCAAAATCAAACTCATGCTCGGATACCACTTGATTAAGGGACACACTGCTCTTACAAACTCATATCCAAGAACAAAAAAACATAGAGACAAAGAGAGGATAAAATTCTTCACAAAGAATACATTTTATTTTATTGCATTTTCATTATATTTATTTTAATGATACTTTAAAATCCTTACTTTCAAATGCTTAAGGATGAGATCCTTACAACTTCTCACAATATGAGATCATTACAAACACTCTCCAAAAGTAACCCAAAAATAATCCAAGAACAACTTAAGAAATGTAAGAGAAAAGGCTAATTCTTTATTATTCCATTGGAAATAAGTATTCCACCACTTCGACAATATTAGCCAAGTTGGCTTTTAAATATGTAAGATAGAGCTTACAAGCTTGTAAAAATTCTTAAGGATGTAATCCTTTCTTCTTGAGGATCTTACATCAACTCCAACCACCCTTACAATTTACTTCCATGAGTATATATAGTACTTACCACTTAAGAGATTACAAACACAGGCAATGTGAGATAAAAGGTAGGTGCAACTTGCGGTCATGTGTAAACTCAGATTTGCTAGTAAAGTGGAAGACTACTGGAGGGAAAATAAATGGTTAAACTTGAATGATATTGACCCCACCCTGAAAAATATTAACCTAGATGTTTCTCCTTGGGTTGTTAAAACTAATACAGAAGATGAGCTAATCTAGGCCCCTAATCCTAATGGTACCTTCTCTGTGGCCTCTGCCTATTCAATGATCAACCAAAGAGAGGAGGAACCTAAAGGAGCTAAGGTTTGGTTTACTTCTCTGATCCCAAAAATTAACTTCTTTTATTGGATGTTTATACAGGACAAAATTCTAACTACTGAAAATATGAAGAAAAGAGGATGGATTATCCCTAACAGATGTTATCTCTGTAAGCAAGATGTTGAGACCTCTACTCACCTTCTGCTTCATTGTCAGTTCACTAGGGAAATGTTGACGGTGGTGTTATAGCATTGGAAAGTTAGCTGGGTGTTCCCCAATACAATTCAAGATTTTCTAGAACAATGGAGATCCCCTATCCAACACCAATTGGGAAAACTCGTTTGGGATTATACAGGGCCTCATGTCATATGGAGAATTTGGAAAGAAAGGAATGATAGGATATTTCAAGACAAAAAATCTACTCCTAACTTGATTGGATCCAAAATTATCAATAGTGTTAATGAAAACACTAAAGTTGCAATTGAGTTAAAACCTAAGCTTCTAGAAGGGATTAATGATAAGGAGATCCTTCTGAATTGGGACTTCAACTCCTAGTATAAAGCCCTTGTTTCTCCCTGGGAGTCTACGGTTTGGAGCTCTCCTCCTCCTGGATGGCTCAAAGTGAATTTTGACGGTGTGGCTAAAGGAAACCTTGGCAGAGCAGGATGTGGGAGCATAGTTAGAAATTCTGAAGGAAAATGCATTGTGGCCTCGGCTCATCTGATAGGATTTCAAACTAGTCATATGGCCGAAGCTATGGCAGCCCTCAATGCCTGCAAAATTGCCAAAATGTAGAATTGTTCTAAATTGTAGCTGGAAGGAGATTCATTGAATACAATAAATTGTATTAATGGTATTAATTCTCCCTCCTAGAATACTAGTCATATCTGTGATGAAATTAAAAATTTGATTGATGGATTCGAAGTCACCTATGCCAGTCATGCCTACAGAGAGTCTAATTGCATGGTTGACAGCCTAGCTAATGTGGGTGCTTTTAGTGATGACGTCAGATTCTAGAATGGATATCAAGGATTAAATATTGATATCGCTAATCTTGTGAAGTATGATCAAATCTTCCACAAACCCAAAAATATTCCCAATAATTATGACACAAAAGGGTAGTATTCAGAGTTGCCTCAAAAATGAGCTTCGCATGCACGACAGCAAGTGCATTAATTATAAAATTTATGGGAAAAATGCTATCATTTCTATTAAAGGGTGTCATTTCACCATCATTCATTCACAAAATCCTCATTTCACTTTCACTCTGTCGTATTCTGATCTCTGGTTCTCTAGCAGTATGGGAGGAAAGCTGAAAAGGGAAGAACCATTAGTCTGTAAATGGAAGAAAGAAACAGAAGTCTGGAAGAGACTTAACCAAGGTGGGGTAACAGACTATATGGAGAGACTCCATGGAAATGATAAGGACATCTAAAAGGAATTTGTGGACAACTGGGACAATGGCCAGGAAAATCTGTGTGGTAAGAATATTAATGTGACCGAAAAACTTATCTTTGAAATTACGGGTCTTAAGTTGTCTGGTCTGAAATACTATAGAGCTGTTATCATGGCTAAAACTACTACCAAAATGTACCCTAAGACTAACGTGGAAAGAGACCTTCTTGTTAAACAGTCAGGTGATTTCTTCCTGCGGGATCATATGAAACTTTTTTGGGCTAAGATTGTCAAAGCTATGATGCAGTATTTTACCCTAGAAGGTCGTTATACTAGGGTTTATAATTTTCATTTCATGTTGGTCAATCATTTCCGCTACAATAGGAGAATCTCTTTTCCTTTTTCTTCTTCTTAAGTCTCTAGAAAATAGTATCTTGGAGACCATAAAGAATGTTTCCTTGCCTATCCTCCATGATGGGCTTATCCTCTTAATTTATGAGCATGCTAATTTTAAGATGCAGGGCAACCCTAAGGAGGAAGATTCGAACAGAGGTAAGAAAGGTAAAAGACCTTTGACTACAGAGAACAACACACCTGGGAATAAGAAGAAGAACAGAGTCACTACTGGTGGTGAAGAGCATTTCAAGATCCTAACATAGGAGAAAGGCATGTGCACGAACAGTGAAATAGAGGCTAAGGAGAAGGATGTGAAAAAATAAAAAAGGGAAGCCTCTAAATTCCTCTCTGAGGAAACTGGCATGGAAATGATGGAAGACACAAAGTCCCTCGAGCATGAATTATCTGGATCCTCTAAGGAGAGTGAAAATGATAGTAAAGGCAGCTCTAAAGGAATGGAAACTGAGGACCAGGAGAAAAATAACTCTAGGGATGACCCTACGGCTGTGGAGGTGGAAAGACCTAATTCCCCTACTAAAAATCATAGTGAGCCTAGTCTAATGCCTAAAGAGAAGGGTATTTCTAATAGTACCCCTATTCTGGTTAATTATGCAGAGTCTGTGTCTTTTGTGAGAAGGACTTCCAAGGAAGACAAAGTTATGGGGTCTGAGGACAATAAAAAAGGAAAAGATAAAACTGGGGATAGTCATGGCAATGAGACCGACAAAACGCAAGACCCCTGTAGCTTCATTCAAGTTGTTAGAGAAAGGACTGATATGGATTTGTTGTTGAACACCTGGTTTCTAGAAGAGATAAGAGACATTAATGAAAAGTATGATGACCTCCAGGATAGGGTTAATAAGCTGGCTATCCTGATTGCTAAACCTCTGAAAGATGGTTCAATCAAGGATGATTAGGAGGAGAATATGGAAAAAAGACTTCTAGAGAAACTTGAGCTGAGGATCAATGTTGTGGTTAACTTCTGCCAGTGTACAACTGAAAGCCGCATCTAGAGCATTGAAGAAACCCTTAGTAGAATAATGAAAAATAATTATGAGGGTATGAAAGTGACTGACAGTAATCCCAGGGCTCTTCTTTCTGTGCTGGATGGGAACTCTAACACTATCATGGTTGATCTGGATAATACTGTTGATCCCAGCATTGCTGGCCCAAGGACTCGAACTAGGGCAAGTGCCAAAAAAGTGAAACAGGGGAGCTCTAAAGATATTAAAGAACTCAAAGATGCCATCGAGAAATATAAACATGTGATGGATGAGTCTTCTGAGATCTTGAAGCAGGCCTGAACTTAGTTGCTGGGGCTAGTTCTCTTTTTGTCTAATATCATCTTTTGCTCGGGTGCTCTTACTGGAGGGGTTCAATTTGCAATTTCTTCTTTTCCCCCAACTATTTTTTTTGGTTTTGCTTGTTTGTTTCTGCTTTTTCTTCTATATGCCTATCTTTAGTATTTTTTAAAGGGTTACTGTTCCCTTCAAAAACTGCTTTACCCTTAATCGAAAACTTTATTTCTACAAATATTAAATGCAAGAGTTAATTTAATAAATGCCTAAAGAAAATTATTAAATAAAGAACTTTAGACAAACTTCCAAAATTCCACCTACGCACCTTGATAATTTTAGAAGTTACAAAAAGTGACTTTATGATTATTTTTAAATTTAGTCTAATTTAATTTTCATCATTTTTTGTCTCCTCAATTTTTTTCCTCATTTTTGTTTTCCTTTTTTCTTCTTTTTGCTTCTTTTTTTCCTCTTCTACCTCTATTTTTTTGGATAATGGAAGCTTTCTCTTACACCCTTGATGCTCCTACATCAAACACCTATGATAGGAAAGATTTTAAGAATATGGATTCACAAAATGGAGTTGAGTGGTAGTAAAACCCTTTTAGATGTCAAATCATCTGGAGAAAAATCCATCACTGAAATTGGTAACTCTAATCAATTTTATTTTATCCTCCTCCAACACCTGGCTAAAACTAGTATCCTTTGTTGATAATTCTTCTCTACACTCAACCCACTAAATGTGAAATCAGTTTCATCATAAGATGGTCACCTCCTCCAAGTGTAGCTCTCATTCTCCTCCAATCTTCTAGGATTCAATCCATTATAATCTAACCATCCCTACCAAAGTGTGACTAAATTACACTCTACAATACCATACAAATATTTCTTTGCATACCACATATTACTTACAAAATCCTCTTGAACTAACTCACCCATAACATGAAAATAATTATCATTCAGTTTCACTTCAATATATAAATTCATCCAAAAATCAATATCACATTATTCATAAAAATTTACCTCTTCTATTGAAATATATTTTTCACTACCTCTCACTATGATTGAAACTTCCTTGATCTATTCATCTTCTTTCTCATTCCCTTCATTTGAAGTGATCTCTTCTCTAAGTATGAGATCATCTTCACTAGGTCCTTGATCAACCTCTATTACACATTCAACGTCATTTTCTTCCTTCACGCCTTCAACAAGACATGCAATTACTTCACTTCTTCGACCTCCGCCCAATGCATTCCATTCTTCCCCTACTGCCACAATATTCATTAAAAAATAATCTTCTTTACTTTGTTTTATATCCTCCAAAGGAAGCTCTTTTGTTGCAATATCATTATGCTCATATCCATATTTATAACAATGTTTACTGAAATCAATTTTTACCTTAGTTTCATCCACTGCTCCAACTCTTTCTTTACCTTCCTCTTTTTCTATCTATATTTTAACCCTTTGCAAAGACTTGTCTCTATTGCAATCATTTCAATATCATTCTCTACACCTTTCAGTAAGCATTCCTCAACTTCACGCTCATCAATCTCTTCATATTCATCTTCTTCCTCTTCTTTTGTGCCACATACATGACACTCCACTACTTATTTCTTTCTTGAATTCAAAATATTATTAGAAAGATAAAAAGATCCACCATCATCTCTTTAATTATGAAGGAATCTCCTATGCAAATCTACTTCCATTTCTTTCACTTTTATCCTTAACATTATCAAATTACAACTCTTATTTTCTCTTGTTCTCTCTCTTTAATCTTCCAAAGTCCCTCTTTGATTTTATCAAGTCAAGGAATCCTAAGAATCCATCGAATTACAAAAGTTGTTTTCCTCTTTCTCTTTTCCATACTCAAGCCCTCACAAAGCCTTAACACAAATCCCCTTATCAATTCTTTCAAGTTTTGTTGCAAACTACCTCACATTCAACAATATGTTTACAAACTCAGGAATCTCATCTCACTAATCCTCTAAGTATATATTATTTCAAGTTGCACATATATATGCAACAAAATCGCATTCATCTATCCTCCACCCAACAAATATTTTTGGAAGACACACCTCTCGCTTCCGCTACTCACTGTCTCTTAGTGGAGGAGTTAAATACACATTCTACCTAGCTTCAATCTCTATTGGAGGAAAAAAAATATTCTCACATAAATATTTCATCCAAGCCAAGGTCTTGGTCTAGATTGTCTCACATTCTATGATCTATTGATACACTTAAGATCTCTAGCTCATATACCATTTATGTAGGATACTACACTCAACACCAAAGACATAACAACATAGAGATAAAGAGAGGACAAAATTCTTCACAAAGCATACATTTTATTTTATTTCATTTTAATCATTTTTTATTTTTATGATACTTGAAAATCCTTTCTTCAAAATTCTTAAGGATGAGATCCTTACAACTTCTCACAATATAAGATCATTACAATCCCTCTCCAAAAATAACCCAACAATAATCCAAGAATAACTTATAAAAATGCAAGAGAAAATGCTAATTCTTTATTATTATATTGGAAATAAATAGTCCACCACTTCTACAAATATTAGCCAGGTTGGCTTTCAAATATGCAAGCTAGAGCTTACAAGCTTACAACTTCTTAAGGATGTAGTCATTTCTTCTTGAGGATCTTAGAAAAACTCCAACGACCTTTGCAATTTTTTTCCATGAGTATATATATCGTACTTCCCACCTAAGAGATTAAAAACACAAGTAATATGAGACAAAAGGTAGGTTCAACTACCTTGCTACAAATATTAAATGCAAGAGGTAATTTAATAAATGCCTAGAGCAAATTATTATATAAGGAACTTTCAAAAACTTCTAAAATGCCACCTATGCACCTTGATAAATGTAAAGTTACAAACAATAACTTTATGAATTTTTTTATTTTATTTTTTTTGAATTTTCTTTTATTACATTTTCATCATTTTCTCTCTCCTCATTTTTTTCTCCTTTCTTCTCTCTATTTTCTTCTTCTTCTTCTTCTTCTTCTTTTTCTCTTCTACCTCTCTTTTTTTGGATGATGCAAGATTTCTCTTAGACCCTGGATGCTCCTGCATCGCCATTTCAAGATCCTTGTAAATCAGCGATTATGGTGGATCTCACCCTAGATTTATTAGGGGGAGTGGTCTAATGAACATGGATGGGAGTTGAGAAAAAATATTACTAGGAGGCTAAAATGTTCAATTTTTTCTTTATCTTAAATTACTAAACTTGATTTAGGAGCATTATCACCTATTGTCTACTATTGAAAATAATTTTTCTCTTATAATATTTGCTTCCTCTTTTCTGATTTTTATTAATAATATTTATACAAATAAATATTTTATTGTTCAACTTGACTTTGGACTCACTAAATTTTTTGATAAATAGGGATTCGAGAATTACTTCTTTCAAAGAGAGATTTTCTTAGAGGGGATCTTCTGGATGGACTGAGTACTCTTTATAGAGGAAAATTGAGTGTTATTTTAGGAGAAAGAAAGGGTTTCATAGGAGGGGAAAAGTAACTATTTCAAAATATGAAGACTTCTCTAGAAATTAGGTCCTATAAGAAATGAGCGATGGAGTTTTTGATGAAGAAATATCTTGTCCAAATTGAGAAATATCGAGGCCTTTAGAAGTCCCCAACTCCTTTTTTACTTGAAGATTATGATGCATACGAAAAAGTATTAGGAGAATATTTTGAAGAATTTAAGGAGATTGAGTATGGGGAGGAGACCAAATAGGAGGAGATTAGATAAGTGAATTTAAACTCATTTTATGGCGCTTTATCAATAATTTCAAGGATTGTCAATCCTTGAGTAATAATTTCATACTAAATTCTTTTATTATTGATCCATTTCTCCATTCTCTTTAGGACTCAGGTCTAGTTCATTATGAGATCCTCTTTACTTGCTTCTTTCCCCAATCTATCTAATATAAAGGATTCAATGTAATCTATTGTTTCTTGTAAGAGTGAATATTAACATTTCCATCATCATTCATGACATGTGGTACTATAACAATTGAATATGATTTTAATTGTCAAGAGGTCATTTGGGAACGATCCCTCTCATACTTCATGGTTATTTGGACAATTATTTTAAAAATATTTTATTTGGGAAATATTTCTCAAACTTTCAATTCATGACTAAATGTTGAATGAAAATTTGGTTGTATACAAGGTTTTTTAAGTGTAATCATAGTTTTACATTATTTTTCTAAGCAATTGTGCTAGTTATGGTGTGGTTGGAAATTTATGTATGAGGTTTATCAATTAATTAATCAATGTAATTTTTTTATAATTTTGCTTTCATTTGGTAACATAGTGACCTAATTGTGTGCTTGTATAGTGGGAGAGAGGAAATAGCATGTTTTTGCATTAAAATCATATTTTAAGATGAATGAAACACTAGAGAGACGAAAGCATTATGATGACAGATGTGACCATTAAGATTAGTTAAAAGTTCAACATCTATTCTTATAATGAAAATATGCTATAAGTTACTGTGTAGAAGATAATTTGCTTGAAAATCTAAATGTTGTGCTTGATTGGCATCGATGAAGAATGGAAGCTTGGGATTTTAAACTATTTGTTGGGTGCCACATCCTTGTTGAGAATTCAACGGATATTTCTCACACACATTGAAGATGTTATTTCCTATAGTTTGGATGATCTTTAAAGTAAATATTTGTGAAAACAATTGCTAGTATTATTATGTAACCTATGCATTTGAGAATTTAATGCAAGTAAATTTTTAGTGGCCACATTCTATTGCAGATGTAATTTACTTCTGACTTTGTTTATAAATACACTCTAGGTTTCTATGGCAAAATAACTATGAAGTTTAGAGGTCAATTCCTTAATTTTAGAAGTACTAAATCATTCTTTCTTTCAATCATTTTGTATTGGACATAATTTATGTAGTGTGGTGAGAAAAAATATATAATATAATCTTAGACAAAGAAGGTGAAGAGAAGAAGTTTATGTACAATTATGGAAGGTTGAGACGATAAATTCTTGTTGGTTTTAATTGATCAAACTTCACATTTTTTCAAGGAGAGGTATTGGTGAAGACAGTCCAAATGTTAAGGTACTTTATTTTGGCTCACAACCATTGTAGTCAAACCATTTTCATTTTATCTTATTTAGATTTATTTTTGTCAAAGATTCTAAATAGGTGTGCTAGTGGTTGAATGCAATTTTTTGGACTGATAAGGTTGATTTAGTTTGTAAAATAGAGATTCCAATAGACAAATATTCTAAATTCAATTTTCATACATGGATATGAAATATAAAAATGCAACTAATGAACCAAAATTAATGGGGAATACTTAGCGGAAAAGAAAAACCACCTACAAATATGAATAAGTTATTAGATTGCAGTAGTAGAGATAATAAAACCAAAGAAATTATTGGTCTATCTCTTTGCAATTATGAATTTTACACAATATTAATTTAGATAAATCATTAATAGAAACCTAGGATGATCTAAATAAACTACTTGGAGCAAAAGCAATCAATACAAAATTCTCCCTCAAACTATAACTATTTTTTGTTCAAACTATCTTAGATGGAATTACAATGTCCAATCATATAAGTAATTTTAGATCTATAATTAGGAAACTAGAAAAATTAAGGCTCCAATAGATGATGACAATGTGAAAGCTATCTTTTTTAACAAATTTATGTCAAATACAAAAATCTTATATTTACACTCAGTAAAATTACTTTGCAAGCTTTAGAATATATGATATCAACTATTTTAGTAGAAGAATTTAAGTGAACAAAAGAAGATTCAAAAGATGATTTTTAGGAGTAATCACTATATTCATAAAATAATAATAAAAGATAGGATAAATCAAATATTTTATTGTAACAAAAAGGATCACAAAGCATGGGCTTGTAGTACTCGAGCTAGTGAGATTTTTGAAGGATAATTCAAAGAAATATTAAATGAAAGAAACTTAGCTTGTAATGAGGATGAGGATACACCGAACAATGAAGCTTCCAAGATTATGATTAAGAATTAAAAACTTTCATGATCATTAGGAAATGATAGAGACTTGTCATAGTTAAATAGAGATTGTTGTGAAATATTTAATGACTATGTGATATGAAAGTTAAAAACTGAGAAATCAAGAACTTGGCTTAAAGATACATCATTCTAAGGGTCACTAGGCAGCTTGATGGAACCTTATTTAATTCAAGATTCATCTGGTCAAGAAAATATATTCTTAAAATTTTCATTATATTATGGAATTTTGATATTTCTAAGGCCTATGACAAGGTGGATTGGGAATTTCTTGTTGTTGTGATGAAGAAATTTGATTTTAAAGGAATTTTTTTAACATAATCATGAACTATGTTACCAGTACTAAATATTATGTTATGGTTAATGACTCCCTTAGATGTTTCTTTTCTACATGTAAAGGTCTTAGGTAGGAAGATCCTCTCTCACCTTACCTCTTTATAATGATGGTTTAAGTTTTGGGATCTAATATTAAGGAAAGAGTCTAGACCCAAATTCTTTAAGGGGCATGAGAGATGCTTCCCAATTAATGTCCTTCCATCACTAGCACTTTTATGATGATACTATCCTCTTTGGTGAATCACACATCTGTGAAGAAAAAAAATGAAAGGAGTTACTGGATATATATGCTAAGGTTTCAGGATAACAAATCAACTATAACAAAAGTAAGATCTATTTTTCAATGTTGATATTTCTCTCTAAGCTAAGATAACTAGGATCTTTGGCTCCAATGTTTCTCTTATGCCAGATTCTTATTTGGGTCTCTCCCTTACTACTAAATTTCCTTCTTCTATATATTGAAACAATCTTATTGAGAGATTAAAAAAGAAACTTGCTGGTTGGAAAGGGAAACTTCTTAGTCAACTGGACAAAATTCAATTGCTAAAATCCTATTTCTATAACATGTTTGTGTTCTTTCTCTCCCTCTTTAAAATTCTAGGATCGGTTATAGATACAATATAAAGGATGAAAAATAAGTTCATGTGGATGAGTACAGAGGAAAAAACCTATATGGCTTTGGTAAAATGAAATAGGTTGTGTATGCCTAAGAAATTTTGGGACTTGGGAGTGAGAAGAATTAGGCAGTTTAATAAATCTCTCATTGCTAAGGTTGGATGGATGCTTATGGAGATTAAGGAGTAGGATATCATCATGAAAGTGAAGTATCTGGATAATGTGTTTGTTGATTCCTTCTTGTATGAACCGGATTCCTCTATGGGATCCCCTCTTTTGAGAAGTATAATTAATGTCAAGAATGTTCTTAGAAAAGGAAGAAGACTGGTTATAGGAAATAGTAAGAAAGCTAGATTCTGGGAGGATATTTGAGATCAAGAGAAGACTCTAGCTAAATTTAACTCATTATCTCAAATCAAAAGATGAATAACTAATAAACATGGTCCTCAAGTGGAAAATTATATCTCTTGGAGGGAGGATAAAGCTAGTTGGGTTGATTTCACAAGACATCTGCAATGTTGTGTTGATCTTCCCCCTTGTATTATTAACCATATTCAGACAAACCTACGAGCTTTATATCTGTTTCTTTTGGATTGTATTTCCTCTTGCAATCTAGTGAAGATGAATAGAGGAATAGATTCCCAATATTTTTACCAAAAATATTTGTGATGAATAGATTCCCAATATTTTTACCAAAGTTAATTGTTTCTGATGGATAGTGGCTGATGGGAGGATTCTTATTGTGGATAACCTTATTAGGCGTGGATTTCCTTTTTTTAATAGCTTTTTTCTTTGTCAAGGTGACAATGAATCTATTCATCACTTTTTTATCCATTGTCCCTTTTCTATTGATGTATGGTATCTTCTTCTATCATCCCTAAATAGGGTTTGGATAATACCCACAACTATTAATCTATTTAATTATGATTGGAGTTTCAGCCCTCTCAATCATCCTATACTCAAGAATTTATGGGCTCAAATTCTCCCTATTATGACCTAGAATGTTTGGAAGGAGAGAAATAATAAGATCTTTAGGGAAAAAGCTAGAACCAGCTCTACTCGACTCCAAATCATAAAGAAAAAAGTTACAGATAACCTCAATGCTACTTCTTTTGGGAAAGGGAAAGTTTTACCTACACTTCATGCTTTGACAATTTAAAAAAAAATAGAATATTCATCAGGACCTTCTTAATATAGATTGGAATAGTATCCATAAAAGAAGGTTAAATTGTTGGATTCCTCTGGATCTTGGCTAGGTTAAATGTAATGTGGATGGATGTGCTAAAGGATATCTAGGCATCTTTTTTCTATTGGATTTATAAGGGATTGAAATGGGGATTTTATTGAAGGATTTGTAAAAAACCTTGGAGTTGCAACTAATAATAATGTTGAAGCTATAACAATATGGAAAGGAATAAATCATCTGAAATACCTACACTATGAGAAAGTCATCTTGGAAGGGGATTCTAAAATAATTATGGATAACCTACAAGCTAAGGAATGTTATCCTTGGTATATTTCAAGTCTTATGGATTATTATAAGAGAATGATTGCTACTTCCAGACACTTTAGGATCCATCATACTGTTAGGGAGGATAATAGAGCTATAGATTTTATGGTGAACTAGGGCCTCAATACTCTAGATTGGGGCTATATTATGTTTGAAAAATGTCCTTAGAGGTTAAAGGAGATTATTTCCAATGAAAGAAATAAATATTAAATTTTTGATGCTCAGAATCTGGTGGAAAGTGAGTATCTATATTGGTCAGATTATGATTATATAGGTAATTTTATATTAGGATATCAATGTTAAGCTACAAAGCATGAAGGAAAAGTCAAGGTGCCTGTCAATTTTAGTTAAGAAAGGTTGAGGTTTTGAATTCCATGGTAAGTGCTATGTTTAAAATAAATCTGTTAGACACGAGAAGAAGGTGGTCACCACTTTAACTAATAAAGGAGAAATGAAAGGCATATCTATTATGGAAATTAAAAAGAAAATATGGAAAGTTAGGCACTTGTGTGATAAAGGGAAGATGACAAATGTTGAGGTGGATCCTGATTGCAAGGGTCATAAAAAAATTATATTAGGGTCAAGCTGAACTGGAAAAAGAATGGTATGATAAGGAACTCTTAAATATGTGTTAATATTGTGGCTAAAACTTCTATTATTAAATCTAGGAGTCCAGATAATCCTAATCTTTACATCCCCTTCGTCAAGGGAAAATGTCTTTTCAAATCTCTGAGATATAATTCTTTCATAAGTTTAGACACTTGGGTCATTATTAAAGATGATGCTAGAAATTGCTTAAGTTTTATTTGTGGAACAAATATTTCCTTCTTCAAGAAGCTTCCGAAGTTGTAGTAAGAAAAAAAAGATCATTTCCTTTTTTATTTTTCTTTAGTTATAGGGGACCCATTGGAATGGCAATCAAAGAGACCCAAATCCACTTTAAGGAAGCTAGATTCATGGGTGGGCCTTTGAAGAAGGTGGAGCTGAGAGACTGCAAGGAGTTAACATAGAATGGTGAACTATGGGATGAGTTTAATGGAGCGGGCTTGGCCAATTATATTCAAATTATGAAGGGTTTAAATAGTACTCTCTTAATGAAATTTGATAATTTGTGGAATAAAGGAAATGTAGCCATCATAAGTGTCAAATTTTTTTTCTCCTGATCTTATTGCAGAGACGATGGGGCTCAAGTGTGTTAGGAAAAAGGTTGAAAGGAAGAATGTTGGAGATTATAAGAGCTAGACATGAAAAAAATCTTTTTGAAGGGAGAGAAACTAGTGATTGTGGCAAATGGTAATGGATATGACCACTCGACTCTTCCCCCTCATGCTCTTGTTTGTCTTTATATGATGAATTATTTTAAGTTAAAGGGTCATTTCACTACTCTCCATGGTTACCATTTTCCCATTTTGAATCATATAAGGGATGGAGATAAAATTAATGTGTCATATTTTCTCTTCTCTTACTTGAGAAACAACATTACTAAAGGTGAGTCCCCGCCCTTGCATCAGTGGTTAATTTATGTGTTGTATCAATTTGTGTTTGTAAATTCTCCTTTGAGTAGTCGGTGTATTACCTATCCCCAACCTGTGAGAAAATGGATTGAGCAACCCATCTGAAGTTTTATCAAAATTGAACTTTTAGGTATTAGCCCTTTCCTTGAGGGTTAAGAACCCTAAACCTAGAAGCAAGAAAATTCATGAAAAACCTGCTCCAGTCATTCCTGAAGTCACTTATGAAGAAAACCTTCTAGATAGTACCCTTGCTAAAAGAGAAACCCAGACTACTAAGGCTAACCCTCCAAAAATTAGGAAAACTAAGATGCAAGATTAAAAGAAGATTATTGATGTGGATAAAGAGGTCAAAGAAGAGAATTATGATGCTCAAGATGAGAAATAGGTGGACAGATCTGGAGAAAAAAGGTATCATATGAGTTTTGGAGAATGCAGGTCAGCTCATTTGAAAAATAAAAATATATAAAGGGAAAAAATATTGAAGAGGAGGTGGTCCTTGAAACATACCTTGAGTATGAACCTGATGAAAGAGACTTTATTAAAATATTAGAGGATGAGGATGAGGATTATGCTAAGGAGAATGAAGAGTTGGAAGAAATAGAAGAGGAAGAATCCTAGAGATAATTGTTATCCTATATGATTTAGAGGAAATGGTGAAAAACACCTTGCAATTCTCCCATTCTTTGTGATGAGGGCTCTATGATGAATAAGTCCCCTCCCCTAACTTGGATCATGGAGAGAATTACGAAATGGTCGATAAAATTGAAGACCTCTAGGAAAGAATAGCTACTCTAGAGAATTATATTATCTCCATTATTTCTAAACAATGTTTCAATGTTGTTATCTCTACTCTCTATAGGTTAATTAATAGAATAATAATCAAGGAAATAAGCATTATGGATATAAGAAAGACCAAGATGATCGAAAGAGTACCCACAAGAAGAACCAAGAAGACAAGGATGAAGAGTAAGTAGACAAAGTTAATACTGAAGACTAGGAGAATGATCTAAACTATCCCTCAAGGATATGGAAGACCATTTCTAATTCTAAATGATTGATAATATTTTTTACTTTTGTATCAGCTACTATGCTAATTGAGTTCTAGTAGAATTCATTAAACTTTACACTGTGGTAATTTTTTTTGTGTTGTTATTAGGTTAATTAGAACTTAGTGATGACTACTATTAGGAATAAGTATTTTTTGTGTTTTACTGAGAAGAAGGTTGACATTAGAAAGGATAGTATTGATAATGTTGTTAGAATAGATATAGGAATAGAGATAAAAGATAACTTTGGACAATGATTTTTTATTATTTTTTCTCAATGATGGATTTTGGTGGCTTCTTATTGTCATGGCATGAGCTTGGGTTTTCTAGTCTCTGTTGTAATGTGACTGTTGTTATCTGGGTTTATGGCCCTTTCCCTACCATCTTAATCAAAAAAATTATTTTATGATGTAATTCTAAAGGGGGGTTACTTGTTATTTTGCAAGAATAGTGTAATAATGGGGATAATGGTGTAAGCATGGTTTTACATTGTTCAATTATTAGTTATGATGTTGAATAGTTGTGCTAGTTGTTGGTACTTAAATAAATAGATTAAATTGCCTATGGACTTTCCAATCCAATGATGGGAAACACAAGTGATTTAGCCAACTAACAAGTCACAACAAAGGCAAGGTTGGAACTTCTGTAGTTCTGGCTCTGCAGGACCAAGGCCGGTAGTTCTATACCTTAACTTATCTGTCAAGATTAAGGATTTTTATAGCAGATATGATAGTATCTCAAACCTTTCTTTCAAGTGTGGCAAATATATAATTGAAAGAAATCAATTGTGATAAATCACAACAAACACTGCATGACTAAAAAATTTGTGTGATTGTAAAAATTCTTTGAAAGCATATATAAATGAATGAATGTTATAATATCTCAACAACATAAACCAATGAACTAAATGACTATACCAATTATTTATAAGACCGCTGTCTATACCAACTTGGTAAATAACGTCAATCCAACTTCATTCCTATGTACAACCTTGCAAGATAGTATGTATTCCAATACCATCAACTATTTGAATGCTATAGATGCAGAGAGATTATGTCTATTTATATCCTTGTGAGTTCAAATGTATTTAACTCCTATGGTTGGGAGACCAATTGAACAAGAATCCAGAAACACTAACTTTTCAAAAACTTATTGATAATCAAACAATGATCTAAGACATATAAAATCTCTACATATGTATTGAATGAATAGAAATTGAAGTTCCTTCAATAATTGCAAGGGACTAACTGAGATTAATTGAATTTTCTTACCACAAGTGAGACAGAAAACACTTTTCTTTTATTGATTTTGAAAATTAGTACCTTTGAGTTCATGTTGTAGTTGTGATCAATATATATTATATAATGTGATAATTCTTTATGATTACATTTTATACCATATATATATGTGGTTGAATAGTTTCCATACCCCTTTAGGATGAAAATACATCATTCTTCATTAAAATCTAGAAAAGGTTTTTGAGAAAAAAACTAATCAACTAACTAAATAATAACTACCTATCATTTGGATTTGGTTTTGGTAGAAAATTCAAAACGAACATAAGATTTTGATTAGAGATAGGAAATTTGATTTTCCGAATTGGGTGTATTTTAAATTTTAAATTTTTGATCTGTTCATTCTCTGTTGACATCATCTTTGCGGTAGGTCAAAATTCTAGCATCTCTAAAACCTTCACTTACAAAATTTGGATTGTTCCTATCACAGATCTTCCTTCCTCAATCCTACAACTTTTATTTGAAAAGTAATATATTTTTGTATCCCATTTAATGTACTCCATCATGTCATTAATTATTTGTATTTTAAGAGTTTTCTCAGTATATAGGAATCCAAATTTTGCCAAAACTTTAGAGCTCCAATAGGCTCTTTCTGGGGACGTATGCTCCCTATGAGCATAGAGAGATATCAATTATCTCTGGAGAAGAAGACTAGGTATCTACTCTTTACCTGATGTAAAGTGAAGATTAGGTGGCCCCAGGCTCCCAAAAAGTGTTCAGGTGAAAAGAACACAGGATAGCCTCTTTTGGTGTAGCTTCCAGGGACAATCTTGGTTGATTAGAAGTCAGCAAAGGAGTTTTATTGTGCCATTGATTAGGCTTCTTTCAACTGATATCTTTATAAGGGGAAGGAAATGAAGATCCTTGTTTCGGTAACTGCCTTTTCAAGGCAATTACATCATTCACGAGTCTTTGAAAAACTGGATCTATAGGAGCTAAAGCAAAAGGTTGAGAGTGAGAAGTCTACACATATTTTCTCCATTTCTTGGCTATAATAAGATCATCTTCTAACTTAGTGGCCTGTCCTTGGGAAATAGCTAAATCAGCTGGCCTACTCCTTCTTAAGTGAAAACCTATGTCCGCGGGTATAGAGTTTACAAAGAAACATTGTTGGTTTTCGGTGGTCGGTCTTTTGGCAACAAGAATTCTATGGATAACTTTGTTATATCTTGCCACATAATCTCTCATTGGATCATGAATCTCTTTCTTCATTTGTGTTAATTGTGCTAGTAGGGAATGTTCATCATCAACCCCTTTAAAACATCCTTCAAACATGCTCCTCATGGTTTGCCAATTTGTAATCGAGCCAGTTGGCAAATGACCAAACCATTTCACAGCTCCTTCTGAGAGGGATTGAGCAAAGAGTCTGACTACTACATATTAATGTTGCACTGCCAAAATGGTCATAGCTACATTGAATGCATTCAAGTGCTCATCTATTGAGACTTTGCCATCTTTATAAAATTTAGGCAAGACTTCTTTAATACCTTTAGGGAGAGGATGATGAGCTCCTAAATTTAAAGGACCAATTGCTGCACCCCATAGCTGAGCCATAATTGGAAAGATTGTTACTAGAGGTGGTGCTTGAATACCAAAAAAAGTTAAAGCTTGCCAGACACTAGAGGATGGGGAATAATTGGAAGCAGTTTTAGGAGGGGAAGAAGGTCTACTCTTGGATATGGGTTTTAAAATGGAAGAGGTCAAAAAATGAAGATTTTGCAAACCCTCATAGAACATATCAAAAGTACCCTCCTTCCTCTGCGACCTGGTATGTGGTCAAGAATCTAGTATTATTTTCTTTTATTGCCTCTGAGCAATTCTATCAACAATTTGTGCCTCTTGGGAAATTGGGAGCCCTCTCAACCACTCTCCTATATCTTCCTCTTCTTCTAAAACTAGGAGAACTTGTTGATACTAGTGATAGATGCTCTTTAAATTCCAAGCAACAGTGTTCAAATCAGAAATGATGTCCTCTTGGGTATTTTGGAAGTTAAGATCTGGTTGAATAACAGGAGGTTGCTCCTCCAAGTTTGGTATTATCAAAACTAGTAGGACCGCATCTTTTTGATAAAAGAAAGCATTTAAAAATAGGTCTACACTGTAAGCGCTCCCCAGTAGATTCGCCAAAAATCTGTTAGTTAACGGATTTGTCTATCCACAAAAATCCTTTTAACTTTACTCTATCACCCTTAAAATAAAAACTATCTCTAACAGTTGGGTAAGAATATTTTATGATCACTTCCCTTTGAATTTTATAATAGGTATAGCTCCCTAATAAGATATTCAATGAAATGAGATAACAATTCAATCGGTTAGCTATTAACCAGAAAGCTTATAAAGGCTGCAGTATCATTCTTTGATGATATGCCACTAAGAAAATATGAAGGAAATACAACCGAACAATGAGTAGGAAGGAAACATAGTTACTTCCACAATTGCATTTCATGAAATATAAACAAATTCTTAGCCAAAGATAATAGAAAGTAGATAAAACCCATAATTTGGATATTATGAACTAACAAACAAATATATAAAACAGAATAAACAATATGTCAACACAGGACACTTTGCTTTGGTTTGTAAACAACACAGATTCAATAACCTTACTTTCATATATTTTAGAAATCAGTACACAGATAAATGCGTAAAATCTATTCTGTTCATAACATTCAACAATCCAAACTGTAACTATCAAAATCTATATCTATCAGCCATAAGTTTTTTGAACCCTTTAAAACTTTGAGCAACTAAAATAAATAGTAGCAGAGTGTCGAGAGGCCTTCCAAAAAACATGGCCTCTCAAGAAAATAGTTAAGTAACTAGACCACCAGTAAGAGGACACATGTCCTATAAAGTTTGCATGTTAATTCAGTAAAACTAGATAGCCAAATCAGGCTCCTTATCAACAGCACGATCCTCTCTCCCCACTGGACTTCCTTCTTCATTGGTAACTGATTGAGTAGGCTTCCATTCTTTATACACTTGAACTATTTCTTTCGCGAGTGACAGATGTGGGATCTTAGAATTTACTATCCGAGCCATAGAGGCATCTTCGCTCCACCTCAATTTCTTCACCTTCTCAATGACATTGGATAACTGATCGACACACAGATATAGCATAGATTCAATCCTTGCTATCTGAGTTAAGTCAGAGGCTTTAGGATTGATCTTTTCCCTAATAGTCTTTATTGCCGATTCGAAAGCATCCAGAGCGCCCTTTAATTCTTCCTCACCAAAGACTGATGGGTGGGTATAAGTGAAATTAATCACTTTCAACTCATTCAGGGGAGCTTTTTGGATCTCTTTAGCTTTAGTTTCCTATTCTTTATTTTCTACAATAGTAACCCTTATGAGAGTGATGCGCCAACTGATATTCTTTGTAAGGATGAAGAAAAGAGACTCTTCAACACCTTTTAGGGACTTTTCTACGTAGAATTTATTAAAGTTGTGTCTCTCTATCTCCATAAACTTTATCATTGCTAACACCCATTTTTCCTCCTCTATATTCCAGACCCGGCATTGAGCTTACAATTCTCCCATTACGGCCTCATTTTCATGAAGAACTGAATGTGAATATTTAATGTATTTCCTGCCATTATTGAGTACTTCAGACATCCACTCATCAACTTAAGAGACCAAAGTTCGACCACTCTGAACTTGATTTAGAAACATTTTACTTTCTGCAGAGTTGGGGTCGAACACCTGAGATGATTGGGACAATGGGGTGACATAAAAGTTGTGGAATGTTTTGATGAACTGGGAAAGTGAGACAATGGTTTGCTTCAATTCCTTCTTCTCCTTGCTATCCAGCACTAACGTGATCAGCATCTGTTGGGTTTTTTCCTTGAAAAGGTGATTCTTTCTTGCTCTGTCCATAGTTCCTAACTCAATTTTAGTTACTTCAAAATCTTCAACTGCCACATCCTTCTTTTCTTCCTTTGGTCTGTAAGTAGCTACCTCAGCAGTCCACTTCACAGTTTTGGTATCAGCAAACATACGTGTTGTGCTCTTCACTTTCTTAGCCTTGGGAGTCTTTTGAGCATACTTACTGACTATATCCTACACCAGAATAGATACAGGAATCAAACTCCATTTCCTATTAACTGAAGTAGTTAACCATTTAGGCATATCATTAGTTGTTGCTAGCTGAGGGCCAACTTTAGCAGGGGTGTCCATTAAATCCAAGGTTACATCATCAAGGTCAAAGAGATCTTTCCCAACCTTGTCATCATCTCCAATTTGATAGTTCAAATCTCCAAATTTGTCATCCTCCAAATTAACTATTTTTGTCCACTCCTGAGTCATCTTCCCTTTTCTTTGTGATCGGGATCTCGACCTGGTAATGCGTTGAGGGGAGGCCATAGGGGAAAGTTTGACAATAGACACTTTTCTTGAAATCTTTCTTCTGCTGCTTATCAGAGGAACCTGCATGACCAGATGGCTTAGGATAATTAGAAACAGAGGGAGAGGAAAATAAAATTGAAGTTTTAACTCCAATTGTTTTAGGACTAGACTATTCTCTTTTTTTCTGCAGCCATTTTTTAGTTAATTTGAGCACATGCTGTGTTCTGCATTTAATGTTATCTTACTCCTCTTTTGACCAATCAATATTTATCTCTTTAGTGTCTAGGAGTCTTTTAAAACTTGGTTGAACCAAGTCAGATCCATCATCTATTACCCCCTCTATGGTGAACTGTATTCTAATGGATAGAATTTGGGATAGGAAGAGTCTGCTATGGCCTCTCGTCATGACTTGGGACTCATTTGCACAATCCTCCCAAAAATCCTCTAGATGGGGAACTGGAAAAATGTGACATCTAAGACCTAGGCTCCTGCTAGTAAAGGTTTTCTTATCAAAGCCTGTTCACTCTGTATAATACTTAAAATCAAAATGATCAAGGTCACTTCCAATACTTATTGCATCTTCAATAGTCAGACATGAAAACTTACCTAGCTGCAACGGGAAGATTTTCTCCCCTCCTTCCCCAGGATGAAAATGTTTAAGCACAATAGCAAGATATCTACATAATTCTGCAAGGATGAAACAATCAAAGGCATACCTAGGTAATTTTGTAGGGGCACCTTCAAAAGCACCAATTCTTATATAAGAGAACCTAAGGAAATGAATATAAAAACTCCCAAATCTTGTCACAAATTGCTGAGCTTCTGAACTATCCTCCTAGCTGAATCTCCAGACATCTCAAAACAAAGTTTACCTATAAAGGTATCATGATCCCTTCTGTAATTTTGAATCACACTGTCTTTGTGAAGAATAGGAAAATATTCAAAAACACACATTCCATTAATCCAAGGCTCATGAATCATACCATCCCATATCCTACTACATGCTAGATAGTACATCAGATAAGAAGACATGAAAAAGCTACATCCAATAAGTTTGGAATTATTCCATTGTTCTCTCATAGATTTTGCAATTAATTCAGCCCAATCCAACCCGTGTCTTCCTTCTAAAACAATTTCTACATAACAGAACAACCAGTCTGAAAATAAGGAAGCCTCAGGTGACCCTCTAACTCTATGTAACATTACCATAATATCACTAATATATGGATGCACATGACTTTTGCTGAGCTTTTTGGGTAAACGAGAACCTCCCCTTTGGGCATTTAATAACCAGTGCTTTTCTATTGCGGTACGGTTTGCATCAGCATTTGGTTTAACTTAACAAGAGATTGGGCAGGAGAGAAAGGGGAAATTTTTTTCTCTTGGATTTGGAAAGCTGAAGCGACAGTTCCTCTATTCATAGCCATTAATACATCACCATTTCTTTTGAGAATTGATTCGGTTGGCTGGTCATAATGTCGGATACACTCATGGAAAAGTTTAGGACATACCACTGCAGGAGGAAAGCAAGCGGATACACACTACCCACTACTTAAAATTTCAATAGAAGGGACACTCTCTTCAACAGACGTAGTAATCCTATCAGCTATTCTTTCAACATCATATCCCTCTAAATCTGTGTCTGTTACAATAGGATTTTTGTACACCAAACTAGACACACTTCCAAACAAATGGAATGAAGACTTCATTCTTGCAAGAATAGACTGAGAATTGCTACAAAAACTCTTGTAAATTTCACAAGCTCTTAGATTTAAACACTAGAGGAATGACAGCCTGACTTACCTTAATCACTATGGAAAATTCGGCAACTGGAGCTCCAAAAACCCTTACCTCCACTCTTCACGCATATAGACAGTGACAGTATTTCAAAAAAATAATTATTGCTAAGAAGGGTTTTAATAAGAAACACCACGAATTTGGTAATTAATTTCCTGTCATTAAGGCAATAAAATCTTGAAGAATGAAGTGACCGTTCACACACACAATCATTTACTGCCACTTGCACAAACTCTTATGCCACACAAATTCCTCATTAATTTGATAGCTTGGACACACTTAACCACCGCCAATACCTTTCTTCATTAAAAGCCTTTTTTGAGTGGGGTCCACAACTGAAAAGACGACGGTAGTCCTTTGCTTATGCCATGTGTCACTTTTTAAAATCATTGAACACTCTTGAACCAAGTTCAAGGTTGTTCTCATGTGTTCATCACTATTCAAGTTTGTTCCTTCTATATCCCACCTTCAACTTCAAACTAGAAGTCCCATGCTTTACTACTAATTCCCATCTTTGATTAACCAAAAACTCTGGAGCTTGCGATCATGAAATACCCCTTTAAGCAAAAATGTTATTCACCTTCTACCGCTTCATAAAACCATGAATGAGCTTGAACACTCTTGAACACTCTTGAACTAAGTTCAAGGTTGTTCAAGGCTATTCAAACATGTTCAAACCTCTTCAAGAAATATCTTAGCAAAAGATTTTCCTTTTTTACAAACATAGGTGAAACACAAGGGAGATCCTTTCGTTGAGATTTTGAACATGAGGATTTAGGAAGCTTTGAGATTCACAAAAATAACAAGGTGACTCTAAAAAATGAACATAAGGACAAAGATCAAGATTTGGACTAACATCGGCTCTAACTGGGGACTAGCTTTTCTCAAAAGCCAGAGCACTCAAATACTTTGGTTCCACAAACTGCTGCAAAGGGCTAAGAAAAACTTTGAAGAAAGGAAAGACACACCAAACGAAAACAAACTAAAACTAATATATACAATAGGACACAAGGACCTAGACTAAAGCTTTAGCAATTTCATATCTTGCCCATTATAGGAAAATGGTAAGATTGTTCCATCTAGATACGCCAACTTAAAAGCATTGGTTCCTAACTCTTCAATGATAAAAAAGGGGCCTTTCCAAAGTGATTCAAATTTACTGTGGGCACATTTTGGAGCCTTTCTTTTGTCCCATTTCAAAACCTCAGCTCCTTTCAAAAAACTTCTGGGTCTCGCTTTCCTGTCAAAAATTCTTTTCACTCTAGCCTGATGCTCAATAATTTTATCTACCAGAGCTTCTCTTTCTTCTTCTAGTTTATGCAAATACATAATCCTTTTCTCCAAGGACTCTTTAAAAGTTTGATCTTCAATAGCCATTTTTAGTTTAGCTACTGAAAGTTCCAAAGGAACCGAGACTTGTGGACCTATTCCATAAACCAATTCAAAGGGTGCCATGCCGATTGCTCTCTTGGGTGTAATTCTATCAGCCCAAAAGAAGTTCAAAAAGTTTATTATGCCAATTCTTGCCACTATCATCCACTAACTTTTTCATGATCATTATCAAATTTTTATTACTTGACTCGGCCTGTCTGTTTCCTTGGGGGAAATAATTGAACGAATGAGCCAGAGAGGTATTATGATCAAAACAGAAAAGGGAAAGCTCCTGTGAAGAGAAGTAAGTGCCATTATCTGCTACAAATTTTTGAGGTACTCCAAAACGTACCAAAATAATATCTTTTAAGAAATCACATACCACCTGAGAATTAGCCTTTTTGGTTGGAATGGCCTTGACCCACTTAGTGAAGTAGTCAGTTGATGTTAGGATGTAAGCATGACCTGCACTTGATCGAGGATTGATAGGACTGGTGAAATTAATTCCCCATTATTTGAAAGGTGATCCACTTTGTGAAGTAGTCAGTTGATGTTAGGATGTAAGTGTGACCTGCACTTGATCGAGGATTGACAGGACCGGTGAAATTAATTCCCCATTGTTTGAAAGGTTCACTCACCACAACTGGTCTCAAAGGCAAGGTAGCTAATTGGGGTCTTCTAGAGAATAACTGACATTTTTCATAGTTCCCGACAAATGCATAAGTATCTTTGAACATCCCTAGCCAGTAGATACAATTTTGAAGAATTTTGAATTCCATTATGATAGATGAGAAATAATCTCCACATGCCTCTTCATGAAAGGTTTTAAGCAATTGTAACTGCTGAATTTTATCCACACATCTTAGAAATGTACCGTCAAGGCCTCTCTTATACAACACACCTTGCCATATTACATACTTTGCAGCTTGCAGTCTCAGGGTCTGTCTCTCTTTAGGTGACAGTCTTTGTGGACATTCTCCATAAGTCACGAAATAAGTAATGTCACAGAACCAGGAATCTGTTAAACTGACCAACAATACTTGAGATATTTCACATTTTGGATTTTCAGGATGACTAACACTTTCTGCAATGAATTTACACAGACCCCTACCCCTGACTAGTTAAGTGGGCTTTATTATCAAATCATATTCCTGAATCTTCATCACCCATGTTTCTCTCTTGTTCATGGCTATTTCTTGTTGGGTGAGAAGCACTTTCACTGTTGAATCAGGAAAAAACACTATAGAATGAGAATGAAGGATATAGAATCTAAACTGCTTAACTGATTTCACTACAGTAAAGGCTTGCTTCTCAATGGGAGAATACTTTAGTTCATGTTTTTTTAACTGTGTACTCATGAAAGCAATGGGTGCCACATTTCCTGAAACATCCTTCTGAGTTAGAATTCCTGACAGAGTGTGATTAGAAGCATAACAATAAATGATGAAATCTTTTTTGTAGTCAGGGTAAACCAAAGATGGTGCATTTTCTATAGCTGTCTTGATTTCTCCAAAAGCTTTTCTACCTTCTTTTCTCCATTTAAAGGGATTTTTTTCACTCATCATTCCCACTATGTGCCTTGTTAACTCATAAAAGTCTAGGAAAAAATCTCTTAAGAGGTTAATCTAGACGAAGAAAGATTTGACTCCTGTTCTGGTTCAAGGTAGACTGATTTGTTGAATAGCCTTTACTCTTTCAGGATCGATCTTAATCCCTTCTTTGGATACAATATGTCCCAACATTTTTCCCTCAATCACTACAAAAACTATTTTTTTAGGATTAAAAGATATGCCATGGTCTCTACACCTCTGTAGGACTGATTTGAGATCTCGGCTATGATGTTTTCTTCTTTTGGAGTACAAAATTAAATCATCAAGGTAAATTACTATAATTCTATTTTTCAAATCAGCAAAGGAAGAACCCATTTCCCTTTGGAAAGTTGCCCCTCCATTAATCAGCCCAAAGGGCATTCTATTATAAGAAAACATTCCCCATGGCGTGGTAAAAGAAGTCTTCTATTTATCTTCATCGGACACACTCACCTAATTATATCCTGAAAACCCATCAAGCAGAGACATCATTTCTTATCCCGCAACCGCCTGTAATATGTGTTCCATTTTGGGTAGGGCATAATTATCTTTTAGGCTGGCCTAATTTAAATTTTGGGAATCCACATAGATTCTGATTTCACCATTCTTTTTTCTGAAAGGGACAATATTTGCAATCCAAGTTGAGTTATGAATAGGGTAAGTGATTCTGGATTTTAGCATTTTGTCAACTTCCTTTAGAATCACTTCAGAAACTTTAGGATTGTAACTATGAAGCTTTTGTCTGAAAGGTTTTGATTCAGGCTTAAGAGGAATATGATGACTAAATTTCCTTTTTTGAAAGTCTTTAAGGTCACTATAATCCCAAGAAAAAACATCAATGTAGGCTGTTAACAGGATTTGAAGGTTTTTTTTCTCTTTAACAGAAAAAGTCTTACCTATAGATATGCATCTGGGTTCGGCCACAGTGCCAATGTTCACCTTGTCATATTCCTTTTGCACATCTGACTGAGAGTTTTTTCTTGAAATGAAACTATCATCTTTTTGAGAAAACAAGTTCTCTAAGGAAACCAAACCTTTGGGAATTTTTTTTCTCTTCAACTAGACAATTTCTTCTTCCTGTAAGAATTCAGGGTTAGACCTTTCACTGTCTTCATTCATTCCTTCAAAGTACGTGGATGAGAAAACTTCTACCCACACTATGAAATCCTTAATCCAGGTATCATCTTCAAAAACTTGCAGGTGTTCAATGTTATCTCGGATAGCTGGTCTATATATTATCTCAACCCTCTATGTTCCTTTTTTGAAATCTAGGTGAGGAAGAAGTAGAGACGCTGATATAGCTAGGGAGTCAGCCCTTGTATTGAGACTTCTAGGAATGGCTTCTATGGAAAAAGCTTCAAAAGAATCCACTTCGTCCCACACTAAATTTCCTGTAATGTTTCAGACGCTCATTTTTTACTGTAAACTAACCCTTTACTTGTTTAACGATAAGCTCGGCATCACATTTAACAACAAGTGCCTTTATTCCCAATGTCTTTTCCTCTCACAACCCTAATAACAGAGCCTCATATTCGGCGGTATTATTGGTATTTTTAAAATCTAGTTTGTAAGAGAAAGGGATATATTGATCATCCAACCCTTTAAAGAATACACCTACTCCAGAACCCACAGTAGCACAACTACCATCAAACTCCATCAATGCAATTTTATCATTTTCATTAAAGTCTGCACAAATAGGAGGGGCTTCATCTGAGAAAATCATGTAATTAACAAACTCACAGTCTTGGAATACGATTTGTTCCTTAGGATCATCGGATGGAATTACAGTGTATTTATTTTTAGCTTTAGGTTCACGTTTGACCTTTTTCTTCCCAATAGGGATAACAACTTCTGACCAATCCATCTTTATTTCCCCACCCATGTCTCTGCAAAAAGTTCTACTCAAGAGCATACCATAACTTGCAGGTATATTTGCTACTAAAATGGTTAACTTGAGTCTCTTAATAGGATGGGTGGCTAAAATAGCTTGAGCATCTTTAACTTGACCTTTAAGGGCACCTATTTCCCATCCATAGAATAGCACCTCCCAAAAGTTTTTTTCATGGTTAAACCTAAAGCTTTGGCTACAAATGAAGGCATAACATTATCAGAGGCACCTGAGTCTATACTGTAATTACTCAATTTAAGACCTTTAAGGAGTAGAGAAATATAGAAGGGGTTAGGCTTCCTGGTTTCATCAAATTCACATTTCAATTCTGAGGTAGGAGTGACAATAGTGTCACTCTAATTCATAACAAATGGTGGACACTCTGATTCATAAAAAATGGTGAAACAACTGTAGGAATATCAACTAGATCATCAATTTGATCAACAGTGCATTATTTAGATTGAGATGAATTCGGAAGGTCACCTTTGACATACTTGACCAACTTATCTAGTTCTTTGGGATTTAATCTCAGATATTCCGCAGGAGACATTTGGATAGAAGAAGACTTGCAAAATTCTACAATATCAAAAGAGGGCGTGCTAGAATCTTTTAGCAAAATGTTAACATAAAGAGTCCAAGGACTAGGAGGAGAAGAATCACTTACAGGATCTCGATTCTTATGGAAAGTATTAGCTGATGTTGAAGTGTTCTTTGAAAATTTTAGATTTTGAGTGAGCATGTCACAAGCAGGATCCCCAAGAGTGACCAGATTATCTCCTCTTTCTGATTCAGATTCATATTCTAAAAAGTATGAGCCAGAGTCGCCAGGTCTATCTTGAGGGAGCTCTTCTACAGTACATTCTCCTAACACATCTTTGGTGGCTTTCATTTGTACATGTCTTTGCATATCAGGGAAAAAATTACCATCATGATCCGTTGTCCGGTGAAAAGAATACATGATAGCCTCTTTTGGTGAAGCTTCTAGGGACAATCTTGGTTGATTAGAAGGCACGAAAGGAGTTTTATTGTGCCATTGATAAGGCTGCTTTCGGCTGATATCTTGATAAGGGGAAGGAAATGAAAATCCTTGTTTTGGTAACTGCCTTTTCAAGGCAATTACATCATTCATGAGTCTTTGAACAACTGGATCTGTAGGAGGTGAATTAGAAGGTTGAGAGTGAGAAGTCTACACATCTTTTCTCCATTTCCCAGCTGTAATAAGATCATCTTCTAACTTAGTGGCTTGTCCTTGGGCAATAGCTAAATCAGCTGGCCTACTCCTTCTTAAGTGAAAACCTATGTCCGGGGTTATAGAGTTTATGAAGAAACATTGTTGGTTTTCAGGGGTCGATCTTTTGGCAACAAGAATTATATTGATAACTTTGTTATATCTTGCCACATAATCTCTCATTGGCTCATGAATCTCTTTCTTCATTTGTGTTAATTGTGCTAGCAGGGAATGTTCATCATCAGCCCCTTTAAAGCATCCTTCAATCGCGGTCCTCATGGTTTTCCAATTTGTAATCGACCTAGCTGGAAAATGACCAAACCATTTTATAGCTCCTTCTGAGAGGGATTGAACAAAGAGTCTGACTACTACATCTTCATGTTGCACTGCCAAAATGGAAGTAGCTACATTGAATGCATTCAAGTGCTCATCTAATGAGACTTTGCCATCTCCGGAAAATTTAGGCAAGACTTCTTTAATACCTTTAGGGAGAGGATGATAAGCTTCTAAATTTAAAGGACCAACTGCTGCACCCCATGGCTTAGCCATAACCACATTTGGAAATATTGTTACTAGATGTGGTGCTTGAATACTAGACAAAGTTAAAGCTTTCCAGACACTAGAAGATGAGGAAGAATTGGAAGTATTTTTAGGAGGGGAAGAAGGTCTACTCTTGGCTTTGGGTTTTAAAATGGAAGAGATTGAAAAATGAAGATTTTGCAAACTATCATAGAAACTATCAAAAATACCCTCCTTCCTCTGAGACCTGGTATATGGTCGAGAATCCAGTATTATTTTCTTTTATTTCCTCTAAGCAATTTTTTCAACGATTTGTGCCTCTTGGGAGATTGGGAGCCATCTCAACCACTCTCCTATATCTTCCTCTTCTTCTAAAACTAGGAGAACTTGTTGATACTAGTGATAGCTAGTCTTTAAATTCCAAGCAACAGTGTTCAAATCAGAAATTATGTCCTCTTGGGCATTTTGGAAGTTAAGATTTGGTTGAATAACAAGAGGTTTCTCCTTCAATTTTGGTATTATCACATTTGGTAGGACCATATATTTTTCATAAAAGAAAGCATTTAAAAATAGGTCTAGACTGTAAGCGCTCCCAAGTAGAATCGCCAAAAATCATTTAGTGAACGGTTTTGTCTTTCCACAAAAATCCTTTTAAGTTTACTCTATCACCCTTAAAAGACAAAGTATCTCTAACAATTGGGTATCTTTTATGATCACTTCCCTTTGAATTTTATAATAGGTACAACTCCCTAATAAGATATTCAATGAAATGAGATAACGATTCAATCGGTTAGCTTTTAACCAGAAAGCTTATAAAGGCTGTAGTATCATTCTTTGATGATATGCCACTAAGAAAATATGAAGGAAATATAACCGAAAAATGAGTAGGAAGGAAACAAAGTTACTTCCACAATTGCATTTCATGAAATATAAACAACTTCTCAGCCAAAGATAGTAGAAAGTAGATAAAACGTAGAATTTGGATATTATGAACCAACAAAAAAATATATAAAATATAATAAAAAATATGTCAACAAAGGACACTTTGCTTTGGTTTGTAAACAACATAGATTCAATAACCTTACTGTCATATATTTTAGAAATCACTACACAGATAATTGCCTGAAATCTATTATGTTCATAACATTCAACAATCCAAACTGTAACTATCAAAATCTATATCTATCTGCCATAAGTTTTTTGAACACTTTAAAAGTTTGAGCAGCTATAATAAATAGTAGCAGAGCGCCGAGAGGCCTGCCAAAAAAATGACCTCTCAGGAAAATAGTTAAGTAACTAAACCACCAGAAAGAGGACACACGTCCTATAAATTTTTCATGTTAATTTAGTAAAACTAGATAGCCAAATCAGGCTACTTATCAACAGCACAATCTTGACTCCCCACTGGACTTCCTTCTTCATCAGTAACTGATTGAGCAGGCTTTCGTTCTTTATACGCTTGAACCAGTTCTTTCGCGAGCAACAGATGCGGGATCTTAGAATTTACTATCTGAGCCATAGAGGCATATTTGCTCCACCTCAATTTCTTCACCTTCTCAATGACATTGGATAACTGATCGACACATAGATATAGCATAGATTCAATCCTTTCTATCTGAGTTAAGTCAGAGGCTTTAGGATTGATATTTTCCCTGATAGTATTTATTTCCAAGTCGAAAGCATCTAGAGCGTCCTTTAATTCTTTCTCTCCAAAGACTGATGGGTAGGTATAAGTGAAATTAATCAATTTCAAGTCATTTAGGGAAGCTTTTTGGATCTGCTTAGCTTCAGTTTCATATTATTTATTTTCTACAATAGTACCCCTTATGAGAGCGATGTGCCAAATGATATTCTTTCTGAGGATGAAGAAAAGAGACTCTTCGAAACCTTTTAGGGACTTTTCTACATAGAATTTATTAAAGTCGTGTCTCTCTATCTCCATAAACTTTGTCATTGCTGACACCCATTTTTCCTCCTCTGTATTCCAGACCTGGCGTTGAGCTTGCAATTCTCCCATTACTACCTCAATGTCATGAAGAACTGAATGTGAATCTTTAATGTATTTCCTGCCATTATTTTGCACTTGGGAAATCCACTCGTCAACTAAAGAGACCAAAGTCTGACCCCTCTGAACTTGATTCAGCAACATTTTACTTTCTGCAGAGTTGGGGTCGAACACCTGAGATGATTGGGACAGTAGGGTGACATCAAAGTTGCAGAATGTATTGGTGAACTGGGAAAGTGAGACAATGGTTTTCTTCAATTCCTTCTTCTCCTCGCTATCCTACACTAATGTGATCAGCATCTGTTGGGCTGTTTCCTTGAAAAGGTGGTTCTTTCCTGCTCTGTCCATAGTCCCTAACTCAATTTTAGTTACTTCAAAATCTTCAACTACCACATCTTGCTTTTCTTCCTTTGGTCTGTAAGTAGCTACCTCATCTATCCACTTCCCAGTTTTAGTATCAGCAAACATACGTGTTGTACTCTTCAATTTCTTGGCCTTGGGAGTCTTTTGAGCATACTTATTGACTATATCTTGCACCAGAATAGATACAGGCCAAACTTCATTTCCTATTAATTGAAGAAGTTAACCATTTAGGTGTATCATTAGTTGTTTCTGGCTGAGGACCAACTTTAGCAGGGGTGTCCATTAAATCCAGGGTTACATCATCAAGGTCAAAGAGATCTTTCCCGATTTGGTCATCATCTCCAATTTGATAGTTCAAATCTCCAAATTTGTCATCCTTCAAATTAACTGTTTCTGTCCTCTCTTGAGTCATCTTCTCTTTTCTTTGTGATCAGGATCTAGACTTGGTAATGCGTTGAGGGGAGGCCAAAGGGGAAAGTTCAACAATAGACTTCTTCTTGGAATCTTTCTTCTGCTGCTTATCAGAGGAACCTGCATTACCATATGGTTTAGGAGAATTAGAAACAGAGCGGGAGGAAAATAAAATTCAAGTTTTAACTCCAATTGTTTTAGGACTAGATTGTTCTCTTTTTATCTGTAGCCATTTTTTAGTTAATTTGAGCACATGCTGTGTTCTGCATTTAATGTCATCTTCCTCCTCTTTTGACCAATCAATATTTATCTCTTCAGTGTCTAGGAGTCTTTTAAAACTGGGTTCAACCAAGTAACAACCATCATCTGTTACCCCCTCTATGGTGAACTGTATTCTCATGGACATAATTTGGGATATACAGAGTCTGATATGGCCTGTCTTCATGACTTGGAACTCATTTTCACAATCCTCCCAAAAATCCTCTAGATGGGGAACTGGAAACATGTGAGATCTAAGACCTAGGCTCCTGCTAGCAAATTTTTTGTTATCAAAGCCTATTCACTTTGTATAATACTTGAAATCAAAATGACCAAGGTCACTTCCAATACTTATTGTATCTTCAATAGTCAGACATGAAAACTTACCTAGCTGGAATGGGAAGATTTTCTCCTCTCCTTCCCCAGGAAGAAAATGTTTAAGCACAATAGCAAGCTGTGTACAGACTTCTGCAAGGATGAAACAATCAAAGGCATACCTAGGTAATTTTGTAGGGGCATCTTCAAAACCACCAATTCTTATATAAGAGAACCTAGGGAACTGAATATAAAAACTCCCAAATCTTGTCATAAATTGTTGAGCTTCTGAACTCATCCTCCTGGCTGAATCTCCAGACATCTCAAAATAAAGCTTTCCCATAAAGGTATCATGAATCCTTTTGTAATTCTAAATCACATTGTCTTTGCGAAGAATAGGAAAATATTCAAAACCACACATTCTATCAATCCAAGACTCATGAATCATACCATCCCATATCCTAGTACATGCTAGATAGTACATCAGATAAGAATACATGAAAAATCTACATCTAGTAAGTTTGGAATTATTCAGTTGTTCTCTCATAGATTCTGCAATTAATTCGGCCCAATCCAACTTGTGTCTTCCCTCTAAAACAATTTCTACATAACAGAACAACCAGTCTGAAAATAAGGAAGCCTTAAGTGACCCTTTGACTCTATGTAACATTACCATAATATCACTAATGTATGGATGCACATGACTTCTGCTGAGATTTTTGGGTAAGCAGGAACCTCCCCTTTGGGTTTTTAATAGCCAGTGCTTTGCTATTGTAGTACGATTTGTGTCAGCATTTGGCTTTAACTTAACAAGAGATTGGGCAGGAGAGAAAGCGGAAAAAGTTTGCTCTTGGATTTGGAAAGCTGAAATGACAATTCCTTTGTTCACAGCCATTAATACCTCACCATTTATTTTGATAATTGATTCGGTTCGCTGGTCATAATGTCAAATAAACTCATGGACAAGTTCAGGACATACCACTGCAAGAGGAAAGCAAGCGGCTACACACAACCCAGTACTTAACATTTCAACAGAAGGGACACTCTCTTCGAAAGACTTAGTAAGCCTATTAGCTATTCCTTCAACATCATATCCCTCTAAATCTGTGTCTATTACAATAGGATTTTCGCACACCAAACTAGACACTTCCAAATAAATAGAATGCAAACTTCATTCTTGCAAGAACAGACTGAGAATTGCTATAGAAACTCTCGTAAATTTCACAAGCTCTTAAATTTAAACACTGGAGGAATGACAGCCTGACTTACCTTAATCACTGTGGAAAATTCAGCAACCAGAGCTCCAAAAACCTTACCTCCACTCTTCGCGCATACAGAGAGCGACAGTATTTTAAAAAAATAATGAATGCTAAGAAGGGTTTTAATAAGAAACACCATGAATTTGGTAATTAATTCCCCGTCATTAAGGCAATAAAAGCTCGAAGAATGAAGTGACCATTCACACATGCAATCATTTACTGTCACTTGCGCAAACTTTTATGCTACACAAATTCCTCATTAATTGGACAGCTTGGACACACTTAACCACCACCAATACCTTTCTTCATTAAAAGCCTTTTCTGAGTGGGGTCCACAACTGAAAAGATGGTGGTAGTCCTTTTCTTATGCCACGTGTCACTTTTTAAAATCATTGAACACTCTTGAACACTCTTGAATTGATTTCAAGGTTGCTCTTATGTTTTCATCACTGTTCAAGTCTGTTCCTTTTATATCCCACCTTCATCTTCAAACTAGAAGTCCCATGCTTAACTACTAATTCCCATCTTTGATTAACCAAAAACTCTAAAGCTTGCGATCATGAAACAACCCTTTTAGCAAAAACACTATTCACCTACTACCGCTTCATAAAAATATGAACGAGCTTGACCACTCTTGAACACTCTTGAACTAAGTTCAAGGTTGTTCAAGGCTATTCAAACATGTTCAAACCTGTTCAAGAAACATGTTAGCAAAAGATTTTTCTTTTTTACAAACATAGGTGAAACACAGGGGAGATCCTTTCGCTGAGATTTTGAACATGAGGACTTGGCAGCTTTCATATTCACAAAAATAACAAGGCGACTCTAAAAAAAAAACATAAGGACAAAGATCAATATTTGGACTAACACAGACCAGCAGCCCAAAGTCAACAAAGATACAACAACTAAAAATTACAAGGCATACAAAGAACCGATTGCCCCCAAGACCCCAATAGAAGCGGCCATATCCTTACATCAAGGAGAAAGTCTCCTAAGCGAGAAGTTCCATGGGGATTTGAAGGTTCCCCAAACCATACCTTTCTAGTTTAACATGGCTCCCAAAACCATCATCCAAAACTGCCACAAGACCTTAAGCATAAAAGAGCCAGTTGGAAATATGGAGATAAGAGAAGCTCCCCAATCAAACTAGGTTTTATTCAACCCCAAATATAGGCCATCAAAAAACAGAGTAGCCCACAAGAAACCTCTGATCATCGCCTTCCAAAATCCCATATCTACTTATATAGGAATGGTCGTTCCCTCTATAAGATGAATGAGAGAAAGTAAAGGAAGAAGAATGAGCTAAGATGAATGAGAGAGAGTAAAGGAAGAAGAATGAGCCAAACCAAAAATGTAATAGTGCCAAGAAGCGTCACCTCAATAGGTACTAGTTCCACCTGTATAGGAACTAAATAGGGGTGAATCCAACTATGAACAATAATAACCCACTTAATATCAGACCAATGAAGCTTCTGGGTTTCAACAACACAAACCCTTAACCAAAAACCAAATAAGGCCAAGTCGGGCCCTTGAATATTGCCAGCATCCATCTTGACCACAAATTGAACAGTTCCACATTAAGATTCAACATAATCCACGAACATGGAGCCACCAAGAGCAACAAAATAAAATACGCTCTTCTCAAAAGAAAGAGCCATAGAGCCAAAAGACCAGAGCTAGAAAATCCTCAAAAAGAAGCACAAAACAACAACCCCACAAAGGGGAAATGCAACAACAGGAAATAGAGGAAAACTCACACTACCCGAACAAACTCCACGATGGAGGCTGCATCCCAAAAAGCTCACAAACATCTCTGCGCCAGACCAAAAAATGTTGAAACTTGCAAAGACAACAAAAAATCTCACCAAGAATCTCACCAAGATGGAGAGAGATGGTGCCACAAAAAAAAAAAAACGCCCCCCACAATTGAGATCACCCAAATAGCACTTATTCACCACTCTCTGCCACCATAAAATCCCTCCAACGCAAGGACAAAGGGACCAAAGTGGATATATCCTGAAAAAAGTAAAAGGCCCGTAATAGAACAGGGGACCAGAACCACAAAGCCAGGAAAGACGCATTCACAAATTAGTCAACCCAAGGGAAGACCTTACACTCGAAAGCCCGCAGACACCTCCAAGGAGTACGTAACCTCTACCACAGAAAAGGGGAAAAGATGCTTCAAGCACCACCGCAAAACATCGCTTTTGTAAGACAAAACTTCCTAGAGGATCTAGACCAGGAAGCCCCACGACAACCACGGTCATCAGTAACAGGCTCACAACAACATCCGCAGCTAAGAAGAAAAGACTAGAAGCACCACATCTGCACTGAGTCAGGGGAGAAGAGATCCACCCACACGCAGACCATTCAAAAACCCACAACTCCCTTGCACAACACCAAAAAGAAAAAATAGGACATCGATGCTCCCTAAAAGCCAGGTGAAACCATAGTTAGACCACCATGCACATCTTCGTCATCCTCGTCATATTCACCATTGCCTTCTTCATCATCAAGGATCTACCCTATGGTTCCCCTAAATCCACTGGCAAACCCTCAAATTCATAAGACCTATCCCGCTCTTGCTCCCGCCTTGTCCCTTTAAGAATCAAATGTAAGGTGCATTCTTAGATCCTCCCACTTTGAAATATAAAAAATATGACGTTTTGAATATACTAGCTGCCAAGTCTTAAATTTTCATTTTGTACTTCTACAAATAATATTTTGGCAAAGGCTTTCTCTGATTGTCGAATTATATTAAAAAAAGGAATCATTGAAATAAAAAAATGTGTGCCCCTTCCTTTCGATCCAACTAAAAAAACTAATCATATGTACATGTTGTAGGTTAGGTCATATTGTACCAACTCCTTATAGCCATGTGAAGATTATTGTCTTCTTGCTAGGTCATAGACAACATATGAATTTATATAGAATTTCTTTGTTCTCAATATCTTAGAGAGTTTCCATCTAATATATCACTAATTATAGTGGACCATTTATATAGAACATTTGAGAAATGATTATGCACATCTACAATTGAAATTCATTAGCAACTTTCCGCCTTGTGGTATTTCTTATTAAAGTGATGCAATTAATTACTTCATAGATAACATTGCTCCTTAATAACTTGGTAATTTTGGTCACAATAGTCTTAGGCTTATGAAGTAATATCATGTTTATTGTATCAATAAGCTATTTGTACTCTTAGCATAATATGCTTGAGCTAGATCAACAATAAGATTCTATATTGATCTCTTGTAGTCAATATGAACATATTTTCTATGTACTCCATGGTTAAATAAATAATATTAGATTTTTATTAGCATATTATTTATCCTCTTATTCAAATTATATTGTTCGACACATACTAAAGCTAAGTCTACTAATTGCACAAGAACTCGGAAACTTATTATCTCAACCAATCCCCTTGCTTTGACATTTTGTATCCATGTAGACACATCTATTGCAACTCCTACCAACCTTTCATGAAACTTTTCTAGGTCGATGTGTCTTAATTCAATGTCATGATTGTTTGAGTGTAACTTAAAGGGAAGAACAATCTCTTCAAGTCATATTTTATTTACTATTGTTACTTCTTTATTTGTTGTGTGGAATTTAATATTATATTAATCCAAACTACATATACATAAATTATACTAATAGATTTGATTTAATATTATTATATTTAACATAAGTCTAGTATATTTGAGTATGCATGGATATATTAAATATATATTTTTATTATACAAATTAATATTTATATATTAACAGGAGTATTCATATTTATGTAGAATAATGATATATTAAATATATACTAAATATACTTAATCTTATATTATTTGCATAAGTTTATATTTAATTTATTTATTGAACATTAATATACTATATATCTTTTTATAAAGATAAAACTAAAAAACGTGCAAGACCATTGTGTGTGTGTGTGTGTGTGTCTATATATATATATATATATATATATATATATATATATATATAATTGGTTGACATTTTCAATCCAAACTTTAATGGTCAGATTGAATGAAATTTACAATATAAACTATAAATCTAATTTGAAATAATAAATATAATAAAAAAGAGATAAACTCTATTCGATATTCTTGAATATTAAAAAAAATATGTATTCTAAAAATAAAAACCAATATCTTATAGAAAAAAATGTATAATATATGGCACCAAAATCTTTTCCATTTAATTATGTTATAAAAATCACAGCTGGAAATGACTGACAAATGATTTCTAACAAATAAGACAAACTTGTAACAAACAAAAAATACAACAAAATAAAAGCATATAATTTTAATGCACGATACATTAAATATTTATAATCTCTCATCTTAATTGTCAATAGACCACATTTACAATGTGAACGTGTTACAGAACCTTGGGTTACTTACGTAACTATGAAAGAAAAGTAAATGATGTTAATTAAATAACTATGGAAAGAAAAGTAAACGATATTGACTGGTAACACAGAAGCAATGAAAGACGAGGGTTACGTACTTGCCAGTGAGATCACCTCCATCTAAATTTATAAATGAATATAACTTTGGCATTTAAAATTCTTCACCCTTCATGAAAAAAAACCGTGACGAGTAAACAGAGTTTGAGATAACTCACCGTACAATATTAAACAACACAGATTTCATCGTTGTGGGCCCTTTCCCACTCCTTTCTCTGTAGACGTCAAATGCACAAGTCATGAACATAAAATAACAATTGGAAAGAGTAGAATAAGTAGTTTTTGTTCAATTTTAAATGTAATATATAAAATTATTATTATGGTAAACAATGATGAAATTAAGAGGAAAAAAAATAATATTGACTTATTACCTTTTTTTTTAATAAGATTTTACCATGTTCAAAATTTAAAAGTTAATATAAACTTTAATTATATGTTAAAATATACATCCTTTCAATTATGAATGCATTTATTTAAGTATTAAGCTCACTTTTTATACAATCAATTTCAATATACTGATAAAATATAAAATTTAGAATATATTGATGACCTTAAAATATAAAAAGTTAATGTGAGCTAACTTATGTTCTTTTCTCTTTTGTCATTAAGTATAGGTAGTAGTTCTAGTTTATGTTGTAGATAAGGGTGGTTGATCGCGTAGTTTCCTATTATTATTGCCTATATAGAGTAGTGATAAATTTATAAAATGAAACCATTTCACTGGGAATGTTACAAAATTTCGTGAGAAAATTTTAAATATGCCTATGAGCTAATGTAAAGACTAAATTATAAGCCTTCAAATGGAAAAGAATGTACATCTTTTCTTTGATTATATATGTGTTCAATAACACAATTATAATAAGAAACATGCAAAGCAAATATACATGTAGTATTTTTCCACACAACCCCATTCAAGGCAACATCGACTAACACATATGATATAGGCCTTTACTAGAATGATTATCATTAGAATTGAACTTTTGTCTTCTTTACAGTGAACTACTAGTGCAATTCACGTGTATTTCCTTGATACAATATTTTGAGCTACTATAAAATTTATCTGATGTTCGTAGAATTTCTACTTTCTTAATATATGATTAAACTTGGTCTAATGCTAATATATTTTCTTCCTTTTGATTTCTTTTAGTTGTTTGATGTAGAATGGTTCACTTTTTTACAGAAAAATGTAAGCATGTATATATTTGAAGAAAATAACTAGTAATGTGGTATAATACTCAATGAACATTGAAACATTAGGGTGGGTCCATCTTAGATTAATGCAAAAAGTTATAATAATCAAAACTTAATGCAACCCAAATGGTTAACCTCCTTAGGATATTTAAGTTTAAGTAAGTCTTCAAATACTACCATGGGATGTAAATATTTGGCACATGGTTCTATTAGGTCTCTCTAAGGAATTCAACAAGTCATAGTACATTAACCAATGATTGATCATGAAAATAATGTCATATGATAGAATATTAAGTTTGGAAGCTCTAATATCAATTTATATGCTTAGTAGGAAATATATGTTACTAGGTAATGATAATATTTTTTATTAAGGTGAGTGGGGAAAAGCCCAATCCATTACACAAAAAAAAGAAACCATGAAAAAAGGCTTAAAGAGAAAGCTAACAACCGACACATGCTAAGTGAGATTTTGAAACGACCCATAACCTTTAAGAGTAAAATGCTAAGAACAAAAAACACAAGGAGGGAAAATTCATGGAAGAGATAGTGCAACTACACAAAACAAGAAACAATACCTGCATGTAGTAGAAAAGAAGAAATAAACAAAGAAGAAACTAGAAACTATAGATGGCACCAACCTAATTTAGTGCTATTTAGAAAAGTGTTCCAAAGAAGAAAAAAAAATTGTATTACGAGACCCATCGCCCCTCACCCAATTATCTTGAGACCTAGGGAGAACATAATGGTGTTTTCTTCTTTGTGCCTAACAGTCTTGAAAGAGGAATCCATCTTTAGGTGCCTTATAGAGTAGTTCTTGTTGTTATCATCTTCAAGCCTATTTTTCTTGAGATAAGGGAGACTACTAGTAGAATCAACAATAAACCTCAAATAATTGAGAGAAACATTCATCTTTAGACAACCTTTCATAATATTTCTAATACCTTCACCCTTCAAGACATCTTGAATGGATGAGGATGAGAAATAACCTTTTTTTATTTGTGCATGTGTGTGTGTGTGTGTACATACATACATACATATACACACATATATGTATATCTGTGTGTTTGTGTATGTGTATGTGTATGTGTATGCACACACACACACACACACACACACACACACACACACACACACACACACACACACACACACACACACACACACACACAGATATATATATCTATCTGTGTGTGTGTGTGTGTGTGTGGGTGGGTGCAAATTATTGAATATATTGTATTTTAAAGATGGTATATTCATATTGAGATTCGCATAACACATGGAATTTCGTTAATGAGAAATTGATAGAATTTAATTATTTTTCATATTGACACTTTATATAAGCATATGTTATATTGATTTTGTAGAGAAAAAATATGTGTACATTATACCATGACATGATGTTGACAATAAATTTAATAATTTAAACTTTCAATACCTAACACAATCTTAAATTATATTATATATCCATTTTAAACTTTATAATTACAATTGAATAATTAATAAACATTCTATATTATATTTTACATATATTTTAATGTTTTAAATAATTAATGACAGGTCCCACTTTTTCATTCATATACCCACTTGTGGGTATAGCATGTCGCAGCACTAGTGGGTATAGCATCTCGCACCACGACCGGGTCCTCTCCACTATCTGCTCTGGAAACTACTTTGAAAAATTGGATCCATAAAAGAGCTCTTCTTGCATTCAATATTTGCCTATAATCCTAATACTGGATTAAACTAAGAGCGATGACATTCGTGAAAAAGCTTTCACCCATTTGTGGAGATATGATCACCATTCTTAGCATTGATGGAGGAGGCGTCCGGGGGATTATTCCTGCAACTATTCTTCAGTTTCTTTAGGAAAAGCTTCAAGTATTTAGTTCTCTTCGATCCAACCTATTACATATTCTAAAGCTTTTTGTTCTGTGCAAACGTTTTTAGGGCTTTGGTACTGTAAAATCAACTTGAACTTGTTTACAGAAAAAGGACGGTCCAGATGCCAGATTAGCAGATTATTTCGCTGTCATGGCGGGGACAAGCACAGGAGGCCTCGTTACCGCAATGCTTACTGCTCCAAACAACCAAAACAAACCATTGTATGCGGCCAAGGCTATTACACCGTTTTATTTGAAACATTGTCCTTTAATTTTCCCTCCTGCAAAGTAAGTTCCCTAAATTTTTTAAGCATTTTCATTTGGTTGAATAGAAGGCCAATACAAAAGTATAGGCGTTTAAGTTGTTGAATGAATCTTCATCAGGAGTCCTTTGAGTTTTGGTTGGTGGCGATCGAAATTTGCTTATGTCAGAGGCCCCCAATACAATGGGCGTTGTCTGCACAAGATTATAAAAGAGGAATTGGGTGACATTCGATTCCGCCAACTTCTAACCAATGTGGTCATCCCAACCTACGATACCTATTTAGAGCAGCCCACAATTTTCTCTACTAATGCGTTACTTTCTTCTTCTTTATGTAATCGGATTATTCTCATACCATAGATCATGTCAAGCTAACTAGGATATATTCCTAAAAAGATAGATAATCTTGTGTTATCTACAGGCCGAACATGATACCTCAAAAGATGCAAAATTATCAGATGTGTGCATTGCTACTTCGGCTGCTCCGACATATCTTCCTGCCCACTATTTTGAAACAAAATATAAGTCTGGCGAAACCAGAGAATTTCACCTCATAGACGGAGGAGTCGCTGCTAACAATCCAGTAATACTACTACTTTTGTTAATTGCTAGTTACCTACAAATAACTCGAATGTCTTATACTGTACTTTCAAATAACATATGACAGACTTTAATTGCCATCAACGAAGTGACAAACGAATACCTCAAGCACGAGAAAGATCGGGCGTCCCTAAGCAAAGAAAAGGTGAATTAATTAAAAAAAAGAAACTATATTTTGTCTTTGTGATTCAAACTTTTATTAACGATTAGCATATGAAAATCAGGATCACAGAAAGATTTTGGTGCAAACTTTTATTAACAATTAGCATATGAAAATCAGGATAACAGAACGATTTTGGTGCTATTTCTTGGAACTGGGTACAAAATGGCATCATACAAAACCGATGATGTAAAAAAGTGGGGAAAGTGGGGATGGATTCGTCAGAAAGTGGAGAATGCGGTACACGTGCCCATAGTCGACACTTTTATGCAATCAAGTTCTGCTATGGTCGACATTTATGCTTCCTTGGTCTTCCAATCCCCTGAATCTAAGAAGAACTATCTCAGAATTCAGGTATACAAATTTCATCATCTATAGAAGTTCTTTACCCATAAACATTAAAGTGATCTTTACCCATAAAGTGCTTACTTATAGGAAAACCAATTGAAGGGAGACGCAGCCTCTGTTGATATCTCTACTCAGGAAAATCTTAATCAACTTATAAAGATAGGCGAAAAGCTTCTGGATGAGCCTGTTTCAAGGGTCGATTTGGAGACGGGATCGTTTGAGAAAGTTAATGGTGAGGGTACCAACAGCGATGCCTTGATCAGGTAAAACCCTGAAGAAAGAATGACAATTTTGGTTAATTCCATTATGAAATCGATGATTTGAAAATTAATGATGGTTTCTTTGACTTCTCAGCAGCTTTGCAGAGAAACTCTCGAACGAAAGAAAGGTGCGGAGCGAGCGATCATCTGGTCATAATCCTGTGACAACTCTCTAATAAACTGATTGGTGTTGTTCGTTGTATAAGGACATCAACGCAACTTCGTGATTAATGACCTCCTTTCTGTTTTGCGCCCCACTTTATTCCTCTTTTGTTCAGCTGTTTTCTACAGATGTGCTGTTACATCTCGTTGAAACCTATTTCTTCTTGTTATAGTGTAGCAGTGGTTATGGTCTCAAAGAACATTATATGTTAAATCTATAGGGTTTACGATTTGCACCCCGCATTTTCCCCCTGTTGGTTAGCTGTTTTCTTCAGATGCGCTGTTGCATCTCATTGAGATTTTTTAATTCTTGTTACAATGTAGGAGTGGTTTTGCTCTTAAAGGACTTTAAATCCTATATGTATAGGGTTTATGGTTTTCTTCAAAAAATTAGTTTATTTTAATAAAAATTAAATGAAATAAATCAACAAAGGATGGTAGTTTTTTTTAACTTATTTTGTTAGTTTAAATAGAGAATTTATAATAATTGATTAAAATTTATAAGTTTTTGATATTAATGGAACTAGTCTAAGCTATAAAGTGTCGATTATGGGCATGTGTACCGCATTACTATGCTTTACAGTTCTGATATTAATGGAACTAGTCTAAGCTGTAAAGCATTTTAGCAGTATATCAAAATCACCAATTCTAGTTCTGCCTCTATCAAAAACATAAATGACAGTACTACTCCAAAGGATTAAACTAGAGTAATTGCTACCATCAATAGCATAAAAAGTATCGTAGGGCTACACCAAAACATATGAATATCAAAATTAAAATTAACCCCAATCACAAAACAGGGGATCCGAGGGTCAAGCCCAACCAAAATTAACCGAACCTAAAATTTATAAGTTAATGAAATGAAAAAATGTTTTTTGTATATATAAAATTTAAGTATAATAATATTTGCTTTTTCAATTTTTAGAAGGGATGTATGTGTGTGTGTGTGTGTGTGTGTGTGTGATGGTTTACAAATATCAGCTCTTTTGGAGAAAATATACTAGAAAGCTTAAGCCAATTAAAAAGACTAAGAGTCACACAAGATGTCCCTATGGGGATTTGAACTTGAGTCTCCACAATAAAAATTGAAAACCATAACCAACTGAGGTTAACCCTTTACACAAATGTTTATATATTTAGTGAAATACTATTACGAATAATATAAAATGTTTTTGTCTTCTTCAAAGAATAAAAAATGATTGTAAGAGGAAGTTCATATATTATTAACATACATGAACAATGTACAAGTGACTTGTAATTGACTTTTCAAAATTCAAATCACTTGCATCTACCTCTAAAACATAAATTCTAATTCTAATTCAGATTCTAATAAAAAATAATGAAGTTTCATAGAACCTAATTCTAATTCACATGAAGCACTTTGAAACCTATTCACTACTTCACAACACAAAAATATATGAAACATTGAAATATTCAATTATATATATCAAACACCCAAAATGAAATTGTACATGATCTATACATTAAAAAATGAGTGTGACACTTTTCTATAACCTTGATTCATAGATTTCACAGGTTAATCAAATTGTGTTATTTGTTGAAACACTAAAAGAAAAAGAAAAAAAAAGTGGATTGAAACTCAATAATAAATGTTGTGGAATCGAAGACTCAGTATTCTAGCCATTTAGAGCATTAAAAAAAACTATGTAACCTATCTTCTTTCTCCAAGCACATTTTAATTCGATTATGCGTAAATACTGCATTTACTTGGGCCTTAAAAAATGTGTCAGCAATGCCATGTGGATTACTCTTGAATTAATTATCGTCGTGATGATTCCCATTTTTGTGTGCCTTGTCAGTTTTGAGTTTTAATCATTCTTTCTTCTCTAAGGGCCGGTTTGGTGCATGGCATTAACTTATCCAGAATAGGCCTATTCCAGAATAAGGACCTATTCTCGGATTAATTAATTCTAAAAATGAAAGCTGGAATAAGCTATTCTCCGTTTGGATCCCATATTGTAGA
>MU228457.1:1358860-1372236 GCA_018584345.1 Thuja plicata | reverse complement strand
TATTTTGGTGGTTATTATTGTTCTTAGATACTATAGTATTTTCCTTTTATGCAGTCCTGTTACCTTTGTTTTTGATAGAGGTAAAAGATTAAGTTCTGGTGCAAACAGTAAATCATGCTACATACTTCGACTGTGCCATTAACCTGCTGTTAATGTGCTTCCAGTCCCCTGTTTCACGGGCCAGCACCCTCTTGCTACTTTTATCTATCAAAAACATAGATGCTAGTTTTTATTTCTATACTTTTCCAAATGGCTACTTCTATTACATTTCTTAACATCACTAAAAAATGAGTACACACATTTTCTTATTACTACATATGGATACTTGTTGGAATTTCTGTTTATGACTAACATTTGTAGGGTTTTCTAGTTCAAAAGAATTTATTAGAATTTTGTGAATATTTCTTAGTGGGAACCCAAAGAAAGACACTAAAGGCCTTGTAGATCTGCTCCAAAAATTAAAATATTTTTGGAGAAGATGCCAATCATGCCCATAGGAGATATATATGCTACATCGTGCATTGCCTAATTAATATGTGTGCCCCTCTCATAAAAGATAACTCTTGAAGGCCTTTAATTCATAAAAAACTTCTTAGAAACCTTCATATTCAATTTATAGATTCAAATCTTATCATGCGCAAGTGAATATTTTTGTATTTTATGTGAATTTAATTTCTTTTTGTATACATATTCAAGCATTTTTATCTAATTGGTGTTCTATTTTTCACATTTATTATTAGCAAAGATAAGTGATTAGCATAGATAGATTTTTGGAAATTTATAGTTTCAAGAGAGGTTAGGTACTTACAAGCCTTAGATCACAGGTACACCTACACTCTTCTAACTATTGCTAATCTCATGCCTCTTGTTGAAGGCAACTATAACAACTTTTTGATATTTATACTAAACCACTAAATAAAATTATTGTAATCATTCTTGAAGTCTAAGGCACGTTTTAATAAGTACACAACATTATATTTTTATATTTTCCTTTCCTAATTTGATTTCTTGTTGCTTCATTTTTTTAAACCCTAATTCCAGTAATGGTTGGATTGAATCAAATTAAGATTAAAATTTAAGCTTAAATCCAATTTAAATCAATAAAAATAATTAAAGAGGATAAACCCTATTTCATATTATTGAAGATTCAAAATGAACATAGTTATAAAGATTTTCCCTTTTCTCTTCCTTAAAAATGAAGTACGAATATTTTTGAAATAAAATATGTTTTCTTAATTTTTGTGATATAGGACTAAGAATCTAAGTTGACATTGAATGCTTCTAATAAAAAGACATATAAAATATAATCTTGTACGAGTTTATATAATTTTTATTTTATATTTTTTTAATTTTATTTTTCTAGATATACTCGAGAATTTTAATTTAATTGATGTTTTATTTTCCTCTTTTTTAATTAATATGAACAAGTGATTAGCATAGTTTTATTTTAGGAGATAAGGAAAAGTTGGAACTTTATAATTTAAAGAGAATTTAAGTTCTTATTAGACTTGTATCTTAGTACATCTACTCCCTTTTAATTATGCTAAACCACACACCATTTGTTGAGGACAAATTTTGAAATTTTACTAAACCTTTATGAAATAATTTTGATCCTTATTGAAGTTTAAGGCAAATTTTACTAATTGCACAACATTCTATTTTTATATTTTCCTGAACTAGTTTACTTGCTTGTTGCTTCATATTTTCAACCTCAACTTTAATAATAGTTGGAATGAATCATTCCAAGGCGTTTAGCTTAGTTGGTTGAACCAATGAGAGACCCTGGTTCAATTACCAAGAGGGATATCTTTGTATATTTCTAAGTTGTGACTCTTGGTCTTCCATTGGTTGTATTTGTCTCATTGTAAAAAGGTGGATTTATAAGTTGTGACTCTTGGTCCTCCATTCGTTGTTTCTAGTGTGGTTGCTGGTAAGAAACTCATATTTATCTTAGTTTGATGGTTGAATATAAAATTTTGTAATGCTCGAATGAGAAAATATTTGTAAACGATCTATAATATAAAAAAAAATAGTTGGAATGAATCAAAATAAGACAAATTTTACAATCTAAACTATAAATATAATTTGGTTTCTTAATTGTATAATATATTGTACAAAAATCTTTGCCATTTATTTATGTTATAAAAATGATTGTTGAAAAGTACTTAACCAATGATTATCCATCAACATTAAATATAAAATATAAAAATAAAGTAGAATAAGTAGTTTTCATTCCATTTAAAGTATAATCTATAAAATTATAATTCTTGAAAGTTATGGTGAAATTGGAGGAAAAAATTATTGACTCATTATATGTTTATTTTAAATAAGATATTACAATGTTAAAAAAAAAGTCAATATATACTTTAGTTGTATGTTAAAATACAAATATTTTCAATTATAAATGTATTCAATTATGTATTAGTTTGGATTAATTTACAAACAACCAACCTTAAAATAATGAGTGACAAAACTACAAGTCTAGAACATATTGATAGTCTAAATATATAAGTTACAAAAAGATGATGTGAGTCAAGTTAATACTTGTTTCTCTTTTGCTATTAAGGATAGGTTGTTGGTTAAAATTTATGTTGTAGACAAGGGTGTTTGATTGGGTAGTTTTCTATTTCATTTCCATCTATATTTTAAGTAGTGATGAATTTGCAAAGTGAAGCTATTTTATCAAGATTGTTAGAAAATTTCATGAGTAAATTTTAAATCTTCTTATGAGATAATGTAAAGATTAAATTACAAGTTTTCAAATAGAAAAGAATGCACATCTTTCGTGTGATTATATTTGTGTTCAATGAGATAATTATTATAAAATAAATGCAAAGCTAATATACATATAGTAGTTTTCCACACAACCCCCTTCAATTAATTCAAGGAAACATTGACGAATGTATAGGATATTGGTCTTTAATAGAAATATTTTTATTTGAATGACACTTATGTCTTCTTTACAATGAAATACAAGCACAATTCATGTGTATTTCCTTCATATGATATTTCAAACTATTATGATATTTGTTTGATGCTTGTAGAACTTCTATTAATAGTTGATAAGCTTCTCTTGGGGAGAAACCCTTAACTAGAAAACTGTCTCACGCTCTTTACCGGCGCAAGTGAAAATTTCTCAGTAGTTTAACATAACTTATGTTACCTGTGTGTCATATATTTAAATCCTTTCCTAAGTTTTCTGCAAATTGCAAATATCCCACGTACACAGTCCCCAAAAGACAACAGGTGTTATTTATGATTTGACGTCATTCCTGAAGTTCAATACGCATACTCATACAAGTTATAGAGACAGTTGTGACAACCAATCACAATATGAAATGCTTTATTTTTATCTGCAAAGTGCATAAAATTTGGAGTTTTTAGGGTTTCTAGGAGCCCTTGTCCATCTATTTTTTTTCCCAAAATTGTAGATGCTCTTAGGTTTTTTAACTTTATTTTTGGATTTGAATTTTGAAGAAGGTCAAGTAAGTCCTATCATATTCCTATGAGTTGTAAGGTTGCTTCTCGAGAAAAGGAAACAAATAATCTATCGTCTCTGCCTTCACGCAATCAACAGTGAATCTGCACAGAGATTTCGTATCGTAGCTTGTAATCTTTCTCTGCAATATCCATGACTCTTACTCTGTATTGAAGATGTCGTTGCCCAGTAGGTCTAATAGACGCTTTTTAATGATCTGATCTTCGGGATAATTCTAAAATTGGGTATTCAAAATGTGTTTGTATTATATAGATTAGTCGTCACCGTGCGGTTGTAATGGCAACCAATCGCTGAACTGTCATGGTTTGTGAGGGGGAATGATGCAGATCTTATGGTAACAACTGTCCTTGGGACTGATTCTCTTGACTCTCTATAATAATTCACTGACCATAGGTTTTAGGGAATCTGTGAGCTATAATTCACACAGCCTGCATTGGTTCTTCCAGAAAAAAAATCACACAACCAATGAAAGCATGGGATTTGGGTCTATAAAAATTACAATAATTGCAGCGCTTCACTAAGAAAAATTCACATTATATTATCACCACTACCAAGCCCATAATTACAAGAACGACGATAGATATAAATTCCCTATGTTCAGAGAAAGTAAATCCTCGTGGTCTACCTGCTTCGTACCCATGTAATTTGGTCACATGTCTACTAATTTGCAGAGCTAAAAACTTTTATGTGTGTGATTTCTAGTGTGCTGGATATGCATTTATGTAATGAGATCCGTGTCAGGTAAGGTGTATTATAGTGGTTCTCAAGGGTGAAACAAAAAATGGGTAAGCTCTCAAAGAGGTTATTAGCAAAGAACACCAAACTTCCATAGTTGAGTATTGGAAGGCCAACGGACATTTGTCCTGTTGCAGCCTTTGTTTCTTCAGTTGTTTGATTATGAGCTATTAAATAAAGCTCATCTTTCATTGTATGTTATTCATTGAGTTAATATAATTCTTCTGCTCTCAGTATGGACGTAGCCACCATTGTGGTGAACCATGATAAAACACTGTGTATTGTGTATTGCGTATTTGTCACTCTTTTTTACTACTATTATTTAAATTCTACAATTGGTGTCAGAGCGAGGTTGAATCACGGTTGAGATTTTGGTGGTTGAAATTTCAGAATCATGGAAGATTTAAGAGTGCAGAAATTTTCTGGAAAGAACTTCATAATATGGAAGATCCAGATGAAATATTTTCTGATCAAGCAAAGCCTCTCACTGAAAATTGAAGGGAAGACAAAGAAGCCAACCACAATGAGCAACAAAGATTGGGAATCGCTGGATGAAAAAGCCAAAGCAACATTTTTTCTTTCTTTAAATGATAATGTGTTGTACAATGTTGTGAATGAAGAAATGACAAAGGCTGTATGGGATAAGCTCACAGCCACATATGCAATGGCATACACAGAAAATAAAGTCTTCATTATGAAGAAGTTATACAAATTGAAGATGAGGGAAGATGAGGCCATGATGAATCATCTAAATGATTTCAACACTTTGATCAGCCAAGCGGATTCGGTTGGCATGAAACAAGACGATGAGAACAAGGATGTCTTGTTGTTGTGCTCTCTTCCAAACAGCTAGGATGGAGTTGTAACCATTGTTAGCACTACAACATCAAGCATGAAAAAGTTAACGTTTGATGAATTTTCAACAACTCTTCTCAGCGAAGACATGAGAAGGAAGAATTTGGAATCTTCAACCAGAGAAGCTCTAATAATCGTGAGTACCGAAAATAGGGGAATAAGCCATTATAGAGGCAGAAATAACAACAATAGGAGGTCTCAATCTGCAAGAAGATCGTGGTCAAGAGGTAGACTAAATGGTTGTTGGTTTTGTGGAAAAGCTGGTCACGTTAAGAAAGATTGTTGCAAATACAAAAAGGTGCAAGAAAGGGTATTGGACAGCGAAGAAAACATTAAACATGAAAAGGATGATGGTATTTTAGTACTTTCTGCAAGTGACACGAAAGAAAATTCTTGGGTCATGGATTTCGGTCCCCCTTTCATGCCACTTCTTGCACAAATTTTCTCACAAATTATCAAGAAGGTAAATTTGGAAAATTTTATTTGGGTGATAATAGTTGTTGTGAAATTTTTGGCAAAGGTGGTGTTGTTTTTCCATTAGAAGGAGGAGACCAATGGCTTCTCAAAGATGTTCATCATATTCCAAAGTTAAAAAGAAATCTGATTTTTGTCAGTTAATTGCATACACAAGGCTGCCATACTTTTTTCTTTGCGGATTCATGGAAGGTAACCAAAGGTTCCATGGTGATTGCCAAAGGAAATAGAGTTGGTAGTTTGTATCTTTTAGAGCATCCTAGTGAGGTGGGAGCTATTATGACAGTCATAGGCAGCGATGTAGCTCTTTGGCATCAAAGGTTAGGCTATATGAGCAAGAAAGGCCTTGAAGTGATGCTCAGTCGTGATCAATTACCAGGTTTAAAATCTGCAGATTTGGAATTCTGTGAACATTGTCTTTGTGGAAAAAAAAGGGTCACCTTCTTGAAGAATGGACATGACAAGAAGACAACACCGCTAGAGCTAGTGCACTTGGATGTCTTCGGACCTATGGAGGTAACTTCTTATGGAGGTGAAAAATATTTGTTACTTTCTTGATGACTATACTCAGAAAGTGTGGATTTACATGATGTCTCATAAATCTGAAGTGTTTTCAAAATTTAAAATTTGCAAAGCACTTGTTGAAAATCAAAGTGGTCATAAAATAAAATGTTTAAAGATAGATAATGGGGGTGAATTCTGTTCTTTGGAGTTTGATAATTTTTGTGCAGATTATGGTATTCATAGAATCAAGGTTGTCCCATATACTCCACAAGAAAATGGGGCAGCGGAAAGGCTGAAGCAAACAATTCTTGAGAAAGCTATATGTATGCTTTCAAATGCTGGTTTGGGCAAAGAATTCTGGGCAGAAGAATGTAATACCATTGTTTATTTAATCAATCACAATCCCTCATCTCGATTGGACTTCGGCATTCTAGAAGAAGAATGGTTGGGAAGGAGAATTTCTTATTCTCATATTCGGGTGTTTGGTTGTCAAGCATTCGCTCATGTTCCTAAGGAGAAGAGGAATAAATTAGACTCAAAATCGCAGTGATGTATATTTGTAGGCTATGGAGAAGATCAGTTTGGTTTTCGATTGTGGGATCCAGTTGAAAATAAAATCATTCGGAGTCGGGATGTGGTGTTTAATGAAATAATGTTTCTAGCTATGAAGGAGGAAACACATGACAGGGAGTATGGTCCCTTATTCACTTTTCAGACTGATTCATTTTCTTCAAAACACTTGCAGCATGTTCCACATACACCAAATTCTATTTTAAATCCCCTTTCTCTTCTCATACTACAATTCCAAGTTCAAATAATGAACAAGAGGTAGATGATTCCTATGAAGAAATCAGTATGTAGACAGAACAGGGGAGAGCTCCATACACATAAATACTCCTCCAATCATTTTGAGAAAAATGGAAATGAATCAAATTTGGTTCAGCCTACGCATTAGTTTTTTCATAATGATAATGTTAACACTGCTATCCCCAACTCCATTCGGCATTCTCACGAAGGCAGAGTTGTTAATTGGGAGGAAGACAATGCTTCCATAGAATTTCCCACACCTGTGAGACATCATTTCTCCCACTCACCTGCTATGGCGTCCCCCATCACTCTACGCAAGCCATAAAGGAGGCAAGCCCGCATGAAAGGGAGAGCAGCGACCCTCTCCAACCTACGGTAGCAATAGATATGGCAGGTCCACACCTGCCCACATCCTCTCTTGCAGGCCCATGTAGGACACACAATCCTCTTTCAGACTTGCGTGCTATGTCCATCTGCCCATCCACTGCAGATTCATGTGGTATAGGGACTTCTATCTTCAACAATGAACATGGAAATTTGTCTTGCATAAAGAGGCAGGGGACAGATGATGAAATTGGGGAAAACACCAAACTCTATCAACACATAGTCCAGACTATAAAAAATTCCAATTTTCAGCATAATGATATGATGACTCTTGGATAGAGTAATGAGTTTGGAAAATTATGTATTGATTCCAATTAGAATCAAGGATTGAGGAGATCCATCAGATAAAAGAAAATTCCCTCCAAATTTTCAGATTATGAATTGTTATTTTCTAAAGAGGCAGAGCCTGAACTGTTAATTTCAGAGCAAGTAGAATCAGCCAATTACAAGGCTTCTTGTCTAAGTAGCGATAAAGATAGATGGATGACTGCTATGAATGAAGAAATGAGTTCGTTGGAAGGTAATCACACTTGGGATTTGGTCCCTTTACCACAAAATCGAAAACCACTTAAGAACAAGTGGGTTTATAAATTGAAAGATGAAGGTGGAGGTACAAAACATTATAAAGGTCGATTAGTGGTGAAAGGATACACTCAGCTAGAAGGGATTGATTTCACAAAAAATTTCTCACCAATTGTTAAAATGACAACCATCTAGACTATTTTGGGACTCGCAGCTGTGTGGGATCTTGAATTGGAGCAGCTTATTGTCAAGACTGCATTTCTACATGGTGATGTGGATGAGGAGCTGTATATGGAGCAGCCTAAAGGTTTTATTGACAAAGGGCAAGCACATCTTTATTGTAGCTTAAGAAGGAGTTTGTATGGGCTCAAGTAAGCCCCATGACAGTGGTATCTAAAATTTGATCGCTTCATGGTTGAGAAAAGCTTCATAAGATGTGAATTTGATCCATGTATTTATTACAAAAAAATTTCAAATGGTGAATTTGTTATTCTTCTTTTATATGTTGATGACATGTTGGTAGCCGACACAAGTTCTCGAATTGTTGGTGAGCTGAAAACCAAGTTGGCAAGTAAATTTTCCATGAAGGACTTAGGGGCAGCCAAGAATATTCTTGGTATGACAATCACATGGGATAGAAAGAAGAAAGAAATTAATTTGTCTCAAAATGATTACATTAAAAAATTTGTGGATAGATTTGGCATGAATGATGCCAAGATAGTTTCTACTCCTCTTGCTTCTCATTTTCAGTTGTCTTCCAAATTGTGTCCAAAAACACAAGAGGAAAATGAATTCATGGACAACATTCCTTATAAATCAGAAGTTGGTAGCATAATGTATGCTATGGTTTCCACTCGTCCTGACATTGCCCATGCGGTGGGAGTAGTAAGTAGGTTCATGAGCAATCTCGGGAAGCTTCATTGGGAAGCTGTTAAATGGATAATAAGATATTTAAAAGGCACTTCAGATTATGTTTTATGTTTTGGTGGCAACAATAAACATTTGCAAGGATTCACAGATTCAAATCTTGCCAGAGATTTGGATAAGCATAGATCTACTACCGGTTACACATTCATATTCGCTAGAGTTGCTATCTCCTCGGCTGAAGCTGAGTATTTGGCTCTTTCTGAAGGTGCTCGGGAGATGATTTGGTTGTAGCAACTACTTGGTGAAATGAAGTATCAACAAAATGATTATGTACTATTTAGTGACAGTCACAGCGCCATTCTTATGGCTCATAATCATACATCTCAGTGACAATCAAAACACACTGACATTCATGCTCACTTTGTTCGGCATATGGTTGAAGAGGGTAGGTTGAAGGTTGAAAAGATTGATACCAAAATCAATCCGACAGATATATTCATGAAATTTGTAACCAAAGAGAAGTTTGAATGTGCAAGAACTTCTCTTGGACCTGTTAAGCTGAAGTAGGTCAGCATGTAGAGCAGGGGAATGCTTGATCAACTAAAATATATGTTGACTTCCGGTGGGATTTTGTTGAGTATTGGAAGGCCAATGGACATTTGTCTTGTTGCAGCCTTTGTCTTTTCAGCTGTTCGATTATGAGCTATTAAATAAAGCTCCTCTTTCATTGTATGTTAATCATTGAGTTAATAGAATTCTTCTACTCTCAGTGTGGACGTAGCCACTATTGTGGTGAACCACAATAAAACACTGTATATTGTGTATTGTGTATTTTTCACTTCGTTTTACTGTTGTTATTTAACTTCTACATCCATTGCCTTGATTTAATTCATTTTTTTGAGGCATATAGTCCGCTTATATTTTGTCGTTCACTGGAGTGACTTGTAGGGAATATATTAACCTGAACGTTGAAACCCATCATGATCTTTAGCAAAGGTTATTTTTTGTTCTCTGAAGTAGCACATTGCTTTGGTCATAACTCTTAGATTTTGGCATTTGTAATACTAAAAAATAGTTTTTACAAACTTCACTCTTGAAGATATGTTTCAGAGCTCTTAATGTGGAAGCTTGGAACAATGTGATCATGAGAATAAAGAGAATTATATCCTTTTCTTTCTATAAGTTATTACAATCGGATATTCAATTGTGTTAAAAAAATTAGATTTGTTTGATTATGCTGAAATCATTGTGAATAACAAGGAATTTGCAGGGTAAAGTCAAATTCCACAACTTTAGCCAGTTTACTCCCTACCTATACCCAAATGGGATCTTTGGAATAAGGTATGGACATCCATCAAGGAATAATAGAAAGGGAGCTTTTGTTAGATATTATAGTTGGAAACTCTCTAGTAGATATGTATGCCAAATGTGGAAGCATCGACAAGACACATGAAAAACTTGACAAAATGCCTGAAAGACATGTGGTCTCGTGGAGTGGCATTGCATGATTGGCCCAATATGAAAAATATGCATTCATCGAAAAGGGTTTAGAAAGATAAATTTTATAACTTTTCTCAGCATCCTCCATGGATGACTTTGTTGTATTGCTTTCACCATCACCAAACACAATCTTTAGAAATTTGGGACTCATCATCTGATTTCATGGCATTAGGGATGTTACTTATGAGATTCAATATGCTCTCTTATTAAACCTTTTTATTTTTTTTCCTTCATTACAATAGACTAAATTCATGCTAAATTTGAAGGCTCATAAGTGGTAGTATGCATTTTTACCCCAAAACATAATAAAAAAATGTCTAAATTATAGATTTTGAGGATTATATTTTCTCTACAAACTAAAGATTTGTAAAGGATTATATTTACTCTACAATATGCATAAAGGAAAGTAATTGATGAAAATTGAATGAAAATTTCCGAAACAATATAATTACATTCTACAGTATGCAATCAGAGAAAAAATAATGAAAATGACTATAAGTTTTGCACAGATTATATTTATGTTAGTCTACAATATTTTTTGTTCAGGACAAAAACAATGAAAATTTTAGAGAGTCCATTATTTGATGACATGTATACCAAGGCCTTCAATCCATTTTTCTACTACTTCCTAACTACTGACCTAATTTTGGGCCTCCTACTCGATTTTATATTGGAATTTAATGGAAGAAAATAAACACTTTGCTTCACACATTATAAATTCCTCTTTTTTTTTTATAAATTCAATTCCTTCATGGCTTATTCGTCATCATATATTTAAATACTATGCATTTTGACTGGATAAATTATTTTATTATAGGAAATACCATTGGGTGTGTGTAAGTTGATGGGCATCATAGATTCCCAAATGCGGCAAGAAGAGAAACCCAAGATATACAAGTCAAAGCATGGATTCAATGCTTGCTACCTTAAAATAATTTTGTGGATGGTCAGTGGAGTAAGGTAGTGTCCTGTTCCATGAAAATTGCGATAATACTATTTCTCACTTTTTAAAAAAAGGGTGACATTTTAAATTGATTAAATAGTTGTATTATTTTATTTTTTAAGTTTAAAAGATTAAAAAGTGAATAATGTTTGTAATTAGAGAAAATTCTTTTCTATATATGAAAAAATAATTGCAAATTGAACTTTATAAAAAGAGTCAAGAAAAATACAAATAGTGAAAGAATTATATTTTAAAAAAAAGGAAAAAGAAATAAATATAATAATATTTTTAAAAAATCAGTGAAAGCCATAAAATGATAAAAATAAAATAAGGTACTAAAAACTTAAATGTTCAAGAAAAATAATAAGAATAAAAATAATAATTTTTTAAAAAAAAGGTGAATAGGTTGAGAAAAAAAATATTTAATATTAGATTACAAGATGAAAATAACATGATACTTTACAAAATTAATTCTCTTTTTTTTGCGCACAAAAAAATAGAATAAATAAAAAATTAAAGATGTTTGGTAATGATTTTGAATAAAATTTTATTTTTTCATTTAATTTAAATATTTTATATTCATCATTATCATTTGTTAAATTTGGTATTATTTAAATTTTAATAAATAATAAATCAAAACATAAACTTGATGACATTTTGTTTTTAAAAAGTAAATGTTAATAATAGTTGTAATTATATTGTAATGAGATTTTTGTGTAAATTTTTACTTTAAATTTAATTATATTTTATAAGATTATTTTTAATTTTTTATAGTATTTGTTGTCATTTTATTAAAAAATATTCTATAAATTTAATATTTAATAATATTATAAAATTATTTTATTAAATAAGTAGATTGTCATATTTTATTATAAATTGAATTATAATCTTTAATCTACTATAAATATTAAATAATATACCAAAACTAATAAAATAAAGATATTTGATTAGAGTTAGGATTAGTATTATGTTTCAATTAGGGTTAAGAGTTAGTATCAATTTAAACACTATTACAATTAAGATTAAAATTAAGGTTGACGCTAGGGATTAGGGTTATAGCACAAATTTTACTTCCTAATGTATTATTATATTTGTCGTAGGCAATATACTATTGCACTCACTTGTGCACAATTACTTAATTAGTTGAATTTGTTTAGTTTTAGAGGACCCCTTTTTTCACGCAGTTTTTTATTATTTTTGTGTAAATTTTATTTTAACAGAGTTTTGTAATGTATAACTCATACATCATTTAATTTATTTTGAAATTCTTCTTTTAATTTACAATATATTTTTATGAGATACTATATTTTATATTTTATTACTAAACATGCTATTTTCATTACAAAATTTAATTTCAATATATTTGATGAAAATTATAATATATAACTATTATATATTCTAAAATTTTTATTGTATTATAAATAATTATTATAATTTCTAACATATAATATACATTATTCTATAATATATATAATATAAAATACTATATCTTATATACAAAATTATATTATTTTTGCCTTTATTTATTATTTAAATTCCACATTTATTACGCCGAGAGGCGTAACCTACAGTGGCAGAATGGGGGAGTGAAGTGTTGTGACCGTGTTAATGTTAAGTTTTTCATTTTGAGAATTAACAGCCGACTACTAACAAATTTAAGTTTATGTATCGTCACATCCCGTTAAATCAATGATATAAATATATAAGCCACATTTATCTCTCACAACCTAAACAACAGTTCATCCATTTTCACCAACATAAACAACATAAATTCATCCAAAAACATATATTGAACAGGTAAGATTTCTTGAACATGAGTTCTTTTGGAATATGAGTTCTTGAACATTTGCCAAGCTTTTTATAGTAAAAAGCCCTAAATATAGAATAAATTTTTATTTCTTTATTTAGTAAAAAGTTCTAAATATAGAATGCATTTTTATTTATTTGCCCACAATCTACATGAACTACTATTAGCACATGTTAAATTACTTTTTATAAGATACATTAGAATAAAAAAAGCTTTACACTATTTAAACTACTACTAACTAACGAGAATGAAAGAATAAAATTAATTTCTTATAAATAAAAAAATAAACCTTATTAAAAATAAAGCACAAATATCATTCACTTACAACATAATTACAAAATAAAAAATATTGTAAATTTTTAAATAAAAATAAACATAATATTTATTAGAAATATTATTATCTAAGTGAATTTCTCTTAATCAAATGGGTTTCAATCACATTTGAAAATGTCTATTAATCTTTGAGAATCTGATAAAGC
>MU228457.1:1320152-1335464 GCA_018584345.1 Thuja plicata | reverse complement strand
GCCTTCTTGTGTTGAATCTTGGAGCTTTCTCTCTCCTTGTTTATGGTAATATTTCTTTTATGCATTCACTCGCTTAGATTCTTTCCTGGTATTGTTCATTTTTTACATATTTCTTTTTCATTTCTAATAGGTTGTCTGCTGCTGGAAGAGCTACTATGGTCCACATTGTCCTGTCAGCACAACCTATTTATCAAATTTCTTGTTTAGATCTCCCAATTAAAAGAAGGAATGAAAAAAATAAAATCCTAAGATCATTTCCTCTTCATCATTATGGCTAAGGCTTTGGGTAGATAGATTAACAATGCTAGAACTAATGGCAGGGTTAAGGGTATCCAAATTACTAAGGATTTAGATACCACCACACATCAACAATTTATGCATGACACTATGCTCTATGGTCAAAATTATACTGATGAAGCCAAATAATATAGGATGATGCTAGACCAATATGCTTTACCTTCAAGGATGGAAATTAATAAGGGAAAATCAGAGAATTTTCATTTTTAATACTCACCCAGTCCTAGAAAAAGGTATTTGCAAAACTCTAAATTCGAACATAGGCTCCCTTCGTTGCAAATATCTAGGGCTTATTCTAGATCATGGCACATGATCTTCCAATCTTTGGAACTAAACTTTGGAAAAAATAAAAGAAAAATAGCCTTTTGGAAAGGTAAGTGGTTGTTTGCTGCTGGAAGAGCTACTATGGTCCACATTGTCCTGTCAGCACAACCTATTTATCAAATTTCTTGTTTAGATCTCCCAATTAAAAGAAGGAATGAACAAAATAAAATCCTAAGATACTTTCCTCTTCATCATTATGGCTAAGGCTTTGGGTAGATTGATTAACAATGCTAGAACTGATGGCAGGGTTAAGGGTATCCAAAAGAAGATATCCTTATTGGCTTGGGACAAGGTATGTAGGCCAAAAGAGGAAGGAGGAGAAGGCAACAAAGATATTAAACTTCAAGGTAAGGTTTTGGGGGCCAAATTAGTATGGGGAATGTATAAGAATCCACACCTCAAATGGGTCAAAATTATGTCTCATAAGTATTTAAGTAATCTAGAACCTATAAATATGTTTAGAGAAAAATCCCCCCCCCTCCTCCGGAGGCTCCAGAATTTGGAGTTTCATGTTGGATTGTAGATTCATTATCCAAGAAAAACTAACCTAGAATCTAGGTAAGGGGGAGAAGGCTCTCTTTTGGTTGGATTCTTGGGAAGGTCATAAGGCTTTACAATCAAAAGAGAATTTTGACCAATTCAGAATTATTCTAGAAACTTGTTGGGGTAATAGATTTATAGAATATCTTACCTTTGATGATGAGGAACTTGGATGAATATGGAAGGATAGGAAAAAAATGTTTCACCCTCCCTCTGAAGAAGCAACTCTATGCTCTATTTTGGGATCAAGAAAAATTTCATTACATTCAGGTCATGACAAGCTAATATGGGATGGTTGTAAGAGTGTATAATATATAGTTAGAGAAGGATATAGGTTCCTTAGATCCAAAATTTATGGCTCGAGGGACCATCCTCCACATACCCTATTTTGGAGCAAATATTTCCTACCTAAAGATGGGATCTTCTCTTGGTTAACTTATGACATAGGAAGATTTGAAGGGATGACCAATTCAAACAAATGGATTTTCAGGGGCCTAGTAGATTACCTTTCTATACGAAGCATGAAGAAACTGTAGACCACCTCCAGTTTGGATTGTCCTTCTCTTCTCATATCTGGTCTTGGTTATGCCTTAAACTTGGATGGAGATCAGCCGCTCCTAGGACTATCTCAGACTTCTAAAATCATGGCCAATCCTTAACAAAGGATGTATATATGGGTCTTTATGGGTCTCAGCTCCTTTGATCATTCTTTCAGAACTATGGAAGGAAATGAAAAAAAAATTCAAGATAAATAATGAATTGTAATAAACTTTTAACCAAAATTGAAATCTCAATCATCGAACTAACAAATAATAAGATAATAAAAATAAATAAAAAGGATATGGTAATCACCTATTGGGATGAAAAAAATAAGAAATAGATGGATTGGTCTAAACATTCCTTTGTATATTGGGTCAGTGGGAACCTCCTCCTCTTTCCAACATGCTAAATGCAAATGGATGTACCACTTAAGATTGGTTAGTTCAAAATCAACTTCTATGTTGCATCAAGAGGTAATCTAGGCATGGTTGGAATAGGGTGATGCATACACAGTCCAGAAGGAAGGGAAGTAAAAATGCTTCAAAAATATATAGGAAAAGAAACTAATAATTAGGTAGAATTAATGGCCTTAGTGGAAGGCCTCATTTTGTGTAAAAATCTAGGCATAAAAAACTGAGCCATAGAAGGTGACTTTGAAATTATTATCAATGCCCTAAGGAAAGACTCTCTTGTAAACTGGAGATTGGAATTGATATTATCAAAATATTTGGATCTGTGTCAATTCTTTTAAAAATTAACCTTCAATCATATTTATAGATAAGTAAAGCTGACAAATTAGCTAATAAAGCTATTGAAGAATATATACTAGGATTACATTGTAATGAATGAAAATTGGGCTCTTTATAAATAGGGAAAATAATAATGGTATAAGAATTTTCAAGACTATTAGTTTAAGAAAAAGGTCTACATTAGTTCAATTTTACAAAAAAATATTAAGTAGGTAGACAAAAAACTTTATTAATACTATATTCATCTAGTACTATCTAAACTATCATAATCCCACAATATGCAGAGAACTGGAAAACATGAGACATTTGGCTAATAGTATTATCAAATTAAGAAATACTAAAGATTTACGATCCCAAAGAAGGCTTAGATTTACTATATACTCTATACTAAATTTAGGAATGGATCCCCTTAGGAAGGTTTAGTGGCTTTTATAAAATCCTTTAGAGATTACCTATGATAGTTTACATAACCTTAAATGATTGCCTCGAAACAGATAATCATTAAAAAATATACGCATTTACTTCCTACTCTTTTCTGACCCAATATAAAGATTTCACATGACAAAATCTATTGATGAGAGTTAATGACAAAATGTGGCCAACTCTTCTTTATCATTTCATGAATCAATATTAATTACATTTACATTGAGCTTGCTGTGAAAGGTATTTTCTTGAGGCTTCCAAATGTACTATTAAAATGATATAGCTCTTTTGGTTTCCTGAAGCCTGTTATCCTTACCAAGCGCTGGCTATTCATTTACTTTATGGAAGCCATGGATACCCAAATTCTATTTTTTCATATAGAAGGTAATATGTAGATGTCATTTAGAGGAATTATCCACCCTTAAAGATGGAATCATATACTTTCACCTTCTTATGACTTTGTTATGAGAGTTATTGAAAAGATTTTCAATGAAGAGGATTACGACTTCGAATTTCCTCTGTGAAAGAATGGGGAAATTGTAGGCACTTTTATTTCATGTTTGTTCCTTGCTAGGGTTCCTAAAAATGATATAGTGTCCCTTCGCAAAAAGGTTTTCAACATGGAAATTCTATTGGGTCTAGAGAAAGAAGTATATAGTGTAGATAATAACCTTGAAATCCAAATCCTAGAGGCATATGTGACAACACAGGTTGGGAGCCTGGTCAATAGTATAGGTATCCCTCAAAGACCAATTATGATTATCTAAAACAAGGAAATCTTTTATGAAAACTGGGTAACTATGGAGTGAAACATTCATTTTTTACTCAAATGGATCTGGGTTGTTCCATCTAATGGTACTGCTTGGTTCTATAAATAAGTACAGTAGGAAGGTTATCAACTCCCTACCTCTATGGAGAATGTCAAGATAGACAACATCCAATTCATCGCTCGAGTCATTGCTAAGAACACATGGCAAAAAAGGGTTAAAGATAAAGATAAGGGAAAGGTGATGACGAATAACGTTGAAGAAGAGGAAGAGAATGTGGATTCGAACTAATTGATAATCATCAAATGAAAATAGAAAATGGAAATGAAGGCTCTAAGTGGTAGATTGTATAAGGCTTTAATATTTCAGTTAGTTATTAAGGTCATTAGTGTTGGAAAGTGACAATGCAAGCAATTGTTACTTTGTCATTGCTGTCAAACTTTTACTGGTGAGACTAATGTTATCTGTTTGATTACCATATCTATTGTTGATGGAGAAGATTTAACAAGAAGACCAAGTGAATGGTTGAGTTAAGGCAAATAAAATGGTACTTAATCAGTTAGCACTCTGGCAAAGCAATTAGTTTCTTATCTTTCAAAGATAGTTTTCCTAGTTGTTCTGTGCCGAGCAAAGTTGCTTGTGGTGAGAAAAGTTGCTTATGCAGAGTGAAGTTGTTCATGATAAGAAAAGTTGTTCAATGCCGAGCACCATTGAAATTGCCGAGTGAAAACAGTGATGTTTGCTGACTTACAGTAATTGGATTAATGATGAGATTTGAGATCTCTGGGTGACTTAGTTAATTTTATTGGGTTATGTAATGTTAATTGAAGATTGATCCATGTCATTTAATGTATGGGTAACCGTAATTAATGCATGGTTTCAAGATTTAATTAGAGACTACTTCGGAGAATTAAATGTAATGTAAAGATGGGATGATCCATTGGATCTGACCTAACCTAAGATCTATGATCTTGTTTAAGTGGAAAAATATTTATCTGACCTAAACAAAGAGGTATATGATAACCTGAGGGGTTATTCATTTGGTATGCTGAAGTGTGCTGTTGAATGTGAAGTGGATGTATATGCAAAAAGAGTTGCATAGTTTATTTACTGTTTGGCATGACCTAGCAAAAGAGTTTGAATACCGAAGAATAGAGTTGTATGTGTGATTGCTTGATGGATTTCCAAGCAGATCAGAAGGTTGAAATGAAAATGCAGGATATCCAGTAAGTTAACATCAGAGCTGTAATTGGATCTGAATTTGCAAAGTAAGTTGTATGTACCAGATCACAACTGTTGATTACTTTCTAACCATTGTATCAGTTAAATCCTTTAACAAGGTTGACCTAACATTCATTTGTATAAATCCTCTAACAAGGTGACATTCAAGTGGAATGTTCTAAGTCCTCTAACAAGGCTACTCCTAACAGGGTGATTAAATCCTTTAACCAGGTCACACCTAGCAGTGTGTTATTGTAACCTTTAATAGGGTTGGCTCCTCATAGGGCATCACTTCAGAAGAGTGAATACTTGGTAGCATTTTAGTGGTGGTTGTTTCCCATATTGGGTTTCCACATTAAATACTTGTGTCAACTTCTGTGAATGCTTATGGTTTGCTTTACTGTTATGTTTCTACAAGATAATTTCAATTGACAGTAAACTGCATGATTAAAGTTGTTGACTTATGCTACTGTTGCCGAGTAGATCTAAAATAAAAAATGTTTTTATTTTCTACATCTTGACCTGAGGATAACTGATTCACCCCTCCCCTCTCAGTTATTCTAAATTCATTCTAACACATTAGATCCCATTTTGGTTTATAGGTGATATAAAGATAAATCCTTAAATGGTAAGTATAAAAGTTGTTTAATTATCTCTTCCATTTTCATGGGGTGGAGATTAATAGACTTCCTACGGGTTTGCAATGTATATATAGATAAGGCATGACATACTAAGTATGCAATTTTTTTTAATTATCTCTTTTGTTTGCACTGATCAGATGAAAATATTTGATTCCTACAGACTAGAACTATATATGTTATATTCGAACTAATATAAAGACTTTTTACTTATGGGTATTTTATAATGTTTTTTAACATTCCACATATTTAGCAACATAATTATTTCAATTTCTAAAAGAAAACTTATGAGAAGATACAAGATTTTATCTTTATCTTTGACCTATGTATCAATAAGGTATTTATGATTAGGCTTTTACTGATATGAGCCCTTTCGTCACATGAATTGATAGGAACATTATTAATCGCAATGACCTGCAAACTCTCCCTTCTATTAAATTAGAGAGTATGACTTTTTAGAATTCTTTAATACACTATAACAGAAAAAGGGTAATATGTACTGATAATTTTTATATGATCTATGAATATTATTGCAACTCTTGAAACACGTGTTACAATTAAATTCTTGACAATGATTAATATTTATGAATAATACATTTAGAAATTTATGTGAGGATAAATAGGCTACATGCCAAATTTATTAAGCCAACTAAAGCATGTATAAATTTATTTTATCCTATATTTCCGTTCAAGTTAGTTAGTTAGTATGCATCGGTTGTCCTTCTCAAAAGTACCTGAATCAACATCGATGGATACATATTATCCCCCTTTCACTTATCTTTTAAAAATGTCTCCCTACGTATTCTATCCTTTACAAAAAATATCTACGGCCATCAAAATAAAAGGCTCTAGGATTCAATTCACCTTTGATGAAGAAATATTCATCAAAAGATTTAATGCCATTATATTAACCACCCACAATTTAGTCCTTCAAGGAAAATTCAATATTTTGGGCAAGGAGTTCATTACAAATATAGATTATTTTAGGGTCAATTAAGATATCCCATCTATGTTTATTGCCTCTTCCCTTCAAGTTGATCCAGGAAAAGATGACATTAGATGCCTCTGTAGAATGGTTTTCAAAAGACAATATTTGTATAATCTAGAAAATGACATTCAAAATATCAGTCCAGATTTAATGATTCCTAAGCCTAGATTCTATGATATACCTACAATAGGTGGTTTACCAATCCCCTCTTATTCTATCTTCATCAATGAAGATTTGGACTACTTTATTGAAAAAAATCCTTCTATTAGAAGAAATTTAGACTTCCTCTTTATCTTTCTTCATGTGAGATATCCACATGAGGTAGAGTTGGTGCAAGAGCACACCTAGCCTAACCTCCAAGTTGTATTCATTTTGGCTTGTACTTGACATTAGCCAAGTCAAGAATAGTTAGGTTGTTTTTAGGCCTTAGAAGGTCATTTACATGTGGGCTAAGTGAGTTAGTCATTAGGGCTAAGTGAGTTAGTCATTAGGACTAAGGTCACAACAATAGCCATTGTTAGTAGTTTTTTAATTTCTTAGGCTTAGTTGCTAAATGTGGGATTGAAGTCGTGAATGTGTCCTAATCACATAAATGTGGGCATATAGATACTTTTAGGCCTTAAATGATCTTGGATCCTTGAAATGGAGAGGTTAGAGGTCCTAAAATATAGGAAGAAGGAATAATGGAAAAGATGCCAAAAGTTGCTAAATTGTTATCATGCCAACATTTGCAATAATTGCAAATGTTGCATGCAACATGGTTACCTTGGATTCTCCTTAAAAATAGTAGTGGGGAATCAACCAAAAAGGTCTAGAATGGTGGAAGAAGGCATCTAATGGATAGAGAGACTTGAATCTCATCAGTTAGTCATTCATTGTAACAGGTGTGAAGATTGAATAGAGCTCTGCAATTCAAGTTTTCTGAGAATCCCGAGCATTTTGTTATGAAAGTCACTTGTAATGGGTTGAAAGATTGAAACTAGTTATTATTTCATGTTTCTAGTATAGTTTTAAGCATCTTTCATTCATCAAGATAGTTGTTTAGAGGTAGTATACAGTCTTAGTTAAATTGTTTTGTGTTTAGTAAATCCACTGGTCCTGTCCTGACCAGTCAGTCAAGTCATGGCTCCCCCATGAAATCTAGCCATGGGAAACACCTAAGGATAGATGGCTATGTTAGGGGAGTCAGTATTGTATATATGTGTAGATTTAGGATTCATGGAAGATGGGGTAGCTATTTTCAGTTCCAAGCCCTAGGTGAGCATGCACTGTTCGGTTAGAGGTTTGGTGATGAAATAGTGAGCATAACCTGCAAGGTAGTGAAGCACTGTAAGGACTAAGTAAAGTTCTAGTTAGGGTTTAGTCATACCTTGAAATGTTGATTTTGTGAATTTTATACCAATCACTGACACCAAGTCTTGAAAAACCTTTCAACTAAGTTGCAGACAGTCCTAGAAATTAGGCCTATTAGCCCTATTGGACCTACATTGTAGGAATCCTATGTACGGAGGACTTATGAAACTAAAACTTACAAAATAATTTATAAAATGGAAAAGGGTATCTAGATATGGTCTTAGATTTTCAATTTCTTTGGGAAATTTTTGAACAAAATGGGAAAAACACATTGTAAAAGGCTACAAGGAATAGGCCTCAATTAGGCTTGCAAGTGATTGAATCCTTGAACCTGGTAAAGATCAAGTTGAAGAAACTAGTAAATGGTTTCAAATGAAAAGGAGATGAACATTTAAAATTGTATAGATGTCCCTGCAAAGAATCATGAAAGTTAGAGTGAAATTGGCACTTAGACTCTTCTAAGTGTAGTGGGAAAAGTGAGGAATTGAACTAACTAAAAGGTGTCAGTCTTTCAAGGTGAAGCACAAGGGTTAGAAATCTTAGAGAAGATTTGAAATTGGACTTAGTTAATCATCTAAGCCAATTCAAGACATGGAGGAGATTAGGTTCCTAGAAGAGACAAGCTAGGTCTCTTGGTTGCAGTGCTAGCAAGCCATGGAACACTCACACCATATTCGTATCATAGCTTGTCTAAAGATTAGGCTTGTGGTGGATGTTTCAGCCTACTAAATCAGGTGGAGAGAAAACACCTAGAAGTTTAGAGAAAGATAAAACCATGGAAAATAACACTGAGTTAGCCAAAAAGGTAGAAGAGCAAGAAAAGACAAGAAGTTGTTAAGAGAAAGGTTGTCTCAAATGGAGCAACTCTTGGGAGAAGTCCAAGACAAAGATGAGAAGATGAAAGATAAGATAGATCAGAAAGAATAAGAAGAAGAAAGGTAGAAAGGAGTGGATTTAGAAGAGGAAGCTCCAACCCCTAACCCTATCAATGACCAAGAACCCTTCTTAAAGGCATTGAATGCTTTAAGTGGAAAAGCTTTGGAGGGTGTGCCACTATTTAGTGGACAAATGGATCCAGATTCAGTTGTAAATTGGATAGATAGAATAGAGAATGATTTTGAATGTGATGGTATCATAGATGCCCAAAAAGTAAATGTGGCCAGGTCAAGGTTGAGACGATCAGCTGTCACATGGTGGAAGTTTGTTCAAACTAAAAGGGAGAAAGAAGGAAAGAGTCCTGTAGCTACATGGAAGGGCATGGTGACTAATATGAAGGAAACCTATTTTCCTGATGATTATGAAGTGCATATACATAGAAGGAGACATAATCTCAGAAAAAGACTTGGATGTCCAAGAATACACCAAAGAGTTCCAAAAGCTGTGCTTAAGGTCACAAGTGGTTGAAGATGAAAGCATCAAGCTAGCTAGGTATTTGAATGCCCTCAAATGGTCTATTCAAGAAGACATGAGCCTTGTGAACTTCAAAACCATCTGCCAATGCTATCAAATGGCCTTGAAGATAGAGGAGAAAGGAAAAAGAAAGAAAGAACAAATTTCTAAAGGAAGAGGTAGAGGAAGAGATAGTAAAGGATAAAGAGGTGGCTATGGTGGAAGGAGTTCATAATCAAGGAAAAAAGGAGAAGTCAAATACAATGAGCAGCAAGAAGGAAGTTCTAGTAGAGGTGGTAGAGGAAGGAACTCAAATTTTAGAGGTAGAAGTGGTGGACAAGGAAGAGGCAATTACTTTTCCAACATGAAATGTTACCATTGCAACCAAATGGGACACCCTGCCTATAGGTGTCCAGAGAAGGGTAGTACTTATCAAGCAGGTAACAAGAGGACTAATATAGTCCAAGAAGACACAAATGAAGCTAATAAACACCTTGAGGTGCCATTAAATTCAGAGGAAGGTGAGAACCTCATGATGAGAAGAACATTGATCAAGGAACCAATCAAGGAGGAGCCAAGCCAAAGGAGGTCTTTGTTTAGAATCAAGTGTAAGGTGATGGGTAAGTATGTAGAGTCATCATTGCCTCAGGTTATACTAATAACATTATGTCAGGGGAGGCAGTCAGAAAACTAAACATGACAAGGATACCCCACACTCATCCTTAAAAGGTAACATGGCTCAATAAGGGACAACATGTCCTAGTGAATGAGCAAGCATGGGTGGAGTTCTCTATAGGGAGATATAAGGACAAGGTACTATATGATGTACTGCCCATGGATGCATGTCACTTTCTCCTAGGTAGGCCATGGAAATTTTCCCACCAAGATACCCATGATGGAGGGAAGAAGTCCTATACTTTAAAGAAGGATAACATGACTTTTAAAATTCAGTCATTGTTAGAAGATGTAGAGGTGAAGATAAATGGTCCTAATGTGCTAATGGTGAGTGAAAAATAATTCTTGGAAGCCATGGAGGAAGGAGAAGGAGTTGTCTTTGTATTAATGTTGAAGCCCAAGGAAGTTGAAGACAAAATGGTGAAGAGAACAGAGCTTCCACAAGAGATACGAGATATGTTGCAGAAGTATGAAGTTATAGTAAGTGATGGACAACCATCAACCTTACCTCCTATGAGACCCATAAGCCATAAGATTGACCTTATTCTTGGAGCTACCCTACCAAATAAGGCAGCCTACAAAATTACCCCTCAACAGAATGAGGAAATAGCTAGGCAAATTCAAGAGTTACTAGAACAAGGTCTTATAAGGAAGAGTATTAGTCCTTGTGTTGTGCCCATAGTCCTAGCCCCTAAGAAAGGAGTTACTTGGAGATTATGTACTAATTCCAAATCCATTAATAGGATCACTATCAGATATAAGTTCCTTATCCCTAGGATAGAAGACTTGATGGATTATCTAGGAGGTGCAAGGTACTTCACAAAGATAGACTTAAAAAGTGGATATCATCAGATAAGGGTGAATGAAGGAGATGAATGGAAGACAACCTTAAAGACTACTAAAGTGCTATATGAATGGCTAGTCATGCCATTTGGCCTATCAAATGCTCCATCAACTTTTATTAGGTTGATGAATGAAGTACTTAAAGACTACATTGGCAAGTTTGTAGTGGTGTACTTGGATGATATACTCATCTTTAGTAAGACAAGAGAGGAATGCCTCAAGTATGTGGAATTAGTACTCAAGAAGCTACATGAAGACAAGTTAATGATTAACTTGGAGAAGTGTGAGTTCATCAAAACAGAGCTAGTGTACCTAGGATTTGTTCTATCTCATGGTAATATGAAAATAGACAAGAGTAAAGTTGAAGCCACCATGAATTGGCCTAGTCCAAGGACAACAACAGAGGTAAGAATTTTTCATGGCCTTGCTCAATATTATAGGAATTTTATAAGGAAATTTAGTGCTATTTGTGCTCCTATGTTGGACACAATCAAAGGAGGAATTAAGACTAAGTTCATATGGAATCAACAAGCTGATAAGAGCTTTGAGTTATTGAAGGAAAATATTTCTACTCAACCTATGTCAGTCTTGCCAAGATTTGAGAAGCATTTCACAATTGAATGTGATGCAAGTAGCATAGCTATTGGGGATGTCCTAAGCCAAGAGGGTAGACCAGTAGCATTTCATTCAGAGAAGTTGAGTGAAGAAAAGAAGAAGTATTCTTCTTATGATCTTGAGCTGTATGCATTGGTTCAAGCTTTGAGAAAGTGGAGGTACTATTTTCTGCCCAAGGAGTTCATTGTCTATTTAAACAATCAAGCTTTTAAGTTTTCTGAATTCTCAAGAGAATTTGAGCCACAAGCACATGAAATGGATGGAAGATTTGCAAGATTACACCTTTAACATCAAACACAAGAAAGGTGTCCTCAATAAAGTTGCAGATGCATTGTCTAGAAGAGCTCTTTTCATCCGAGAGATTCAGTTGAAGAGCATGGGAATAGATCACTTCAAGGATCTATATGCTTAAGATGAGGACTTTGCAAACATTTAAAAGGTATGTGCTGAATACAAGAACCATTTTCATAGTAAGTATGTTGAATACACTTTTCAAAGTAGCCATTTTTTAAGGGAAATCCGTTATGTGTCCCTAGAGGCTCTATTAGGGAGAATATGATTCAAGAAAAGCACAATGGTGCATTGAGTGGTCACTTTGGAATCACAAAGACACAAGAACTAGTTCAGAGGTTCTACTATTGGATGAGAATGAACCTTGATGTTAAAAGGTATGTGGAGAGTTGCACTGTATGTTAAAGAGCCAAGGGTACTTCTTCAAATGTTGGCCTTTACCAACCACTACTCACTCCTACTAGGTCTTGGGATTGCTTGAGCATGGATTTTGTGGTTGGGTTACCCAAGAAACGATAAGGCATGGATAGTGTTTATGTAGTTGTGGATAGGTTTATTAAAATGGCTCACTTTGTGCCATGCAAGAAAACAAATGATGCCAGCCAAATAGCCTCTCTTTTCTTCAAAGAGATAGTAAGAATCCATGGGTTACCTAAGAGCATTGTGTCTGATAGAGACACCAAATTTATGAGTTAGTTTTGGAAGACTCTTTGGCAAAGATTAAGCACTAATTTATCATTTGGGTCTTCCTACCATCCCCAAACTGATGGTTAGACTGAAGTGGTGAATAGAAGCCTTGGAAATCTACTAAGATGCTTGACCAAGGAGTATGGATAGAAATGGGATCAATTGATTAGATAGGCTAAGTATGCCTACAATGACACCATCAATAGATCAATAGGGAAGAGCCCCTTTGAGATAGTATATGGATTGCATCCTAGAGGAATCTATGCATTGAGAGACTTGAAGCATGCAGTGAAGGCAAGTGGATATGTAGATGACTTTGCTTTTTCAATGCAATAAATTCATGACACAGTCTAGAAAACTCTGACAGAGAACACCTTGAAACATAAAGAAAAGATTGATGAGAGTAGGAGAATAGTTCAGTTCAATATAGGTGACTTGGTGATGGTACATATAAACAAATAAATACTTCAAAAGGGATTCCCTCACAAGTTGCAGATGAGAAGGATAGGTCCTTGTCTTATCTTGGATAAGTATGGTGAAAACGCATTCAAACTTGAGCACCCGAAAGACAGTGGTCTGTCACCTATTTTTAACATTGCAGACTTAGTCCATTAAAAAGGACCACAACAAGATATGGATCAGAGTCACCAAGAAGTGATAAGAGATGTGGAATAAATACAATTACCCTCTACTACAGTCACAGGAGTTGACAGTATACTAGATACTAGAATCTGCAAAAAGACCATAACCAAAGAGTATAAGGAACACTTGATCAAAAGACATGATCAAACCAATGTTGATGCAGTATGGGTTAAAAAATTATAGTTCAAGAGGATTGGGATTGATCCAAGAATCCTCAATCCAAGGGTGGATTGAACTTTTTGTTTTGGGGAGGATGGTGCAGGAGCACACCTAGGCTAACCTCCAAGTTGTATTCATTTTGGCTTGTACTTGAAATTAGCCAAGTCAAGAATAGTTAGGTTGTTTTTAGACCTTAGAAGGTCATTTACACGTGGGATAAGTGAGTTATTCATTAGGAATAAGGTCACAACAATAGCCATTGTTAGTAGTTTTTCAATTTCTTAGGCTTAGTTGCTAAATGTGGGATTGGAGTCTTGAATGTGTCCTAATCACATAAATGTGGGCATAGAGATGCTTTGAGGCCTTAAATGATCTTGGATCCTCGAAATGGAGAGGTTAGAGGTACTAAAATATAGGGAGAAGGCATAATGGAAAAGATGCCAAAAGTTGCTAAATTGTTGTCATGACAACATTTGCAATAATTGCAAATGTTGCATGAAACACGGTTACCTTGTATTCTCCTTAAAAATAGGAGTGGGGAATCAACCAAAAATGCTTGGAATGGTGGAAGAAGGCATATAATGGATAGAGAGACTCAAATCCCATAAGTTAGTCATTCATTGTAATAGGCGTGAAGATTGAATAGACCTTTGCAATTCTGGTTTTCTGAGAATCCCAAGAATTTTGTTATGAAAGTCACTTGTAATGGGTTGAAAGACTAAAATTAGTTGTTATTTCATGTTCCTAGGATAGTTTGAAGTATCTTTCATTCATCAAGCGAGTTTTTTAGAGGTAGTATACAGTCTTAGTTAAATTGTTTTGTGTTTAGTAAATCCACTAGTCCTGTCCTGACCAGTCAGTCAAGTTATGGCTCCCCCATGAAATCTAGCCATGGGAAACACCTAAGGATAGATGGATATGTTAGGGGAGTCAGTAGTGTACATATCTGTATATTTAGGATTCATGGAAGATGGAGTAGCTATTTTTAGTGCCAAGCCCTAGGTGAGCATGCACTGTCCGGTTAGAGGTTTTGTGATGAAACAGTGAGCATAACTTGCAGGTTAGTGAAACACTGTACGGAATAAGTGTAGTTCTAGTTAGGGTTTAGTCATACCTTGAAATTTTGAGTTGGTTGAGTTCATACCAATCACTGAGACCAAGTTTTGAACAAGTTTTCAACTAAGTTGCAAGCAGTCCTAGAAATTAGGCCTATTAGTCCTGTTGGACCTACATTGTAGGAACCCTATGTAAGGAGGATTTATGAAAGTAAAGCCTAAAAAATCCTTTTTAAAATGGAAAAGGGTATCTAGATATGGTCTTATATTTTCAAGTTCTTTGGGAAAGTTTTGAACGAAATGGGAAAAACACACTGTAAAAGGCTACAAGGAATAGGCCTCAATTAGGCTTGCAAGTGATTCAATCCTTGAACCCGGTAAAGATCAAGTTGAAGAACCTGGTAAATGGTTTCAAATGACAAGGAGATGAACATTTACAATTGGATAGATGTCCCTGCAAGGAATCATGAAAGTTAGAGTGAAATTGGCACTTAGACTCTTCTAAGTATAGTGGGAAAAGTGAGAAATTGAACTAACTAAAAGGTGTTAGTCTTTCAAGGTGAAGCACAAGGGTTAGAACTCTTAGAGAAGAGTTGAAATTTGACTTAGTTAATCATCTAGGCCAATTTAGGACCTAGAGGAGATTAGGTTCCTAGAAGAGAGAAGCTAGGTGTCCTGGTTGCAGTGCTAACAAGCCTTGGAACACTCACACCAAAAGTGCTTTGACTATTCTTTGAAAGAGGAAGATGTGGAGAATATAGATAGAGAAGGTTTTAGTGATTCTGAAACAAAGGAATTAGGGTCTTAAATAAGGTTGGGTACATGTTTCCCTTTAATCATTTTACTACTGCTTAATATTATGGTAATAATTTGTGAGAGCTCTAAGACAAAGATAAGGATGTAATATTTCTAAAGAAAGTTTATTCAGCTCCCAATAATGGAGGGAGGACTTATGATAATCTTATTAATAATGCCGAAGTATCTATTCTCGCAAGGTTTGATTGTATAATGTTATTTTTCCTTTAGGAATTTGTCCAATTTGTTTAATATTAAATCATAACTACTCTACACACACACACACACACACACACATATATCTACATATATATATATATA
>MU228457.1:1281827-1302571 GCA_018584345.1 Thuja plicata | reverse complement strand
GACATTCAAGCTTCCAAAGGCTTCCACTTCATCTTCTTCCAAAAACATTCTTTCATTTCATGTGCCTAAACCGCAACCTCTGTTATCCATTCACCATATTCCTTCACGTATTCCTTCATTCACATTTCCTCCATCTTTTCACCACCCTTCAAGGTGTGTGTCAATTTTGATCTTTCCTTCCTTTCCGTCTACCCTTTCACAATCCTTCCATTCACTATCCCTCTACCTTTTATCCTTTTTCCTCATTTGTATATTCCTCCTATCTTCCAACCTCACTCGCTTTGCATAAAACCTTATCCTCCATTTTTATCTTTCATCTTCCTTTCTGTATCAGCATCTTTGAGCATATTATTTTGGATTGTTGGCATATCATGGTTTATCCTTTCAAGGAGCATTATCTAAAAAGCTTGCCTTCTTCCAAAATTTTTTAAAAAAATTCAAAAAATTCAAAAAAAACAAAAAAAACAAATTAAAGAGAAATAAATTCGTCCTATGGTGAAAACCACTCCCTTGTGGCACCTTGGATAAGTACCATGATGAAAACCTGGCAATCAGGCGTCATGCGTAGTTCTTCTACATCTTTCATCCATTCTGTATTCTCTCTTTGATCTTGACAATATTGATCTATACACGAATATTTGGGCTATTTTGTGAGCTATCTTACGATGATCTTTCTTTCATTCCTTTCATATTTAGCCTTCGTATCTATCTTCCTCCATTCATTTTTTCACGTATCACTATCATTTTCCCCTTGTCTACTCCTTTGGACTGCATCCTTCCCTGCTCTTGCATTACACTTTTGTGACTTATCCTATGTTGGCCTTTCATTTCTTGTCCAAATATGCTTTACATGATGTTTATTTTTCCCTAGCTTGGGTACTCTTGAAGAGTTTTCCTTTGAGGATTTCTTCCCTTCATTCTCTTGTCTTCCATCTCTTCCACCAGCTTTCTTATCCCTCTTGTCCTCCACCTTGCTAAACATTGGGACTGCACGATGTGATCTTGGTTGGGAGTTTGATGCCCATTCTGTCTGGGGGAATCCTTTTGTACATAATTATTGATCCTGAAAAAAATTCAAAAAAAATGATATATTGTCAAAATTTCTAAAAATCAGAAAATGTCCTAAAAAAATGATCATCTTAGTGAAAACCTAACAATATACGCTTTGATGTATCTAAAAAAAATTATATATTTTAAAAATATAAAAAAAATCAAAAAAATTCAAAAAATTCACAAAAATTGGAAAAAGTGCCTTGGTGAAAACCTGGAAACAGGCGCCTTGGTAGCAAAAATTCAAAAAGATTATAAAAAGTCCTAAAAAAAAGAAGAAAAAAAAATGAAAAAAAATGAAAAATGAAAAATTTTTAATAAAATCCAAGTGGCGAAAACCTGGAAATGGGTGCTACTTGAGGCCTTTGCACCCCTGTTTCTTAGCACGTGTCCGTGACACTTAGCCTTTCTCCATCATGCCTTGTCCTTGTTGCCTTGGTTTGGAATTGGTCTTTGTCTTTGTTTAGGGGGCATAACTATGTTGGCTTTGGTCTCTTGGATGAGTTTGTCTTTAGGACATCTCACAAATGGTTTTTTTCAATACCACCCGAACTGTATTTTTTAATACAACCCCTGACATCAAGTGTTTTTCAACACTTATCGGTTTGGTCTTACCTCGTTTTTTCATGTGGTCTTGCCTGCTTGCAAGCATTCAATCCTTATCCTCGGAACTCAATTTCAGTTGACACACTTAAAGTTTTAAACACAACACTTAATGCTTGAGCTATGTCATGATATTTTCTTTGTGTGCTGACTATTATTAGTTTTTGTTGAGTGTCCTTGTCTAATAATTCTCTCCGTGATGCACACCTAGAGGACTTGGGGCATGGGGCATGTTTTTATTTGCTTCCTACTTTATGCTTAACTATTTTTTCACAACCATTCTGCTAGTCATCCTGGCCTCTACGCCTTGATGTGAGCATGGTTTTGCTATATTAAATTGGGTAAGCTAACATTACAGTCATCTTGACCTTTATGTCTTTGATGCTTATGTTAGAATCTTTCCACATTTCAAATCTGATATACATCACATTCATATCTTCATAGTTGCACTTGTGACTAGTGATGTTTGTGTGATGTTTCTGATATAAATCGCATTCATATCTTCATAGTTGCACTTGTGACTAGTGATGATTGTGTGATTTTTCGATGTCCATTAATAATGGCCCAATGATGAAAATAAGTTCCTTTACATTTTCTTATGAATGATGAACACAATATCCTATGTTTGTTTCTCTATTGTAAGTACACCTTTGCATTTTCATGTAGCTTGCATTGTTAGACCTCATGTTAGTTTGCATTTTTAGGTTGCATTATGAGTTTGAGGGTTTCCTTCATCTTTCTTGTGGACTTTAATCAACTATGGTCATGTTTGATCTTCATTTCCTTATCTTCTTTTGTGATCTCAATCAAAATTTTCTATCTTAAACAGTGGATTAATTTTGGGGCATTCTCTCTCTTGAGGAAAATTCTATTTCTCCTTTCCATTTCTTTCCACCTCTTTCAAAATTCAATCTTCCATTCGCTTTCACCCCACTTCTTTTCTTCTAATTCAACCTTGGGGCATAATCTTTCATGCCTTGGTTCTGTGATCTTTATATCTTTCATCTTACATCAAGAACCTTATCTTTAGTTCAATTTGATCAAAATTTATCAATTTGTTGTTTCTCCTCTATCTCATTTCGATTTCGATCATGAGGGGGCAGTACCTATCAAACTTCAATCTTTGATTCAGCTTTATCAATTATATCAGTCCTTCTTGAGATTCTTATCTCTTACATGTCAATTACTTATTTCGGTGTTGACTTTCTCTTTTTCAATTGTGCTTATTTTTTGTCCTAATGTGTTCCCAAATCGACCACATGTCTGAGTTGTTTTGTGATCCCAAGTCGACCTCACACTTCAATTGCATTCTTTGACTACATGTGTTCCCAAGTCGACCACACATTAGTCAAAGAGGGGCAAATGTATGCACCCTAAAATGGTCGCCCAGACTTTGGGCCCCATTTATTATTTTATCAATTTATCAAATTTCTGAATCAATGCTTTGGAATATTATTCAAATCAATTTTCTTGATCAAATTGTAATTAATTCAATTATTCAATTATTCCAATTTATCCTAAGGTTTGATCATTTTTATCTAATTAAAAGAATTAATTTCCTTTTAATTAAATAAATTTTATCTTATTTAATTAAAAGATTTAATCTCCCTTTTAATTGAATAAAATTTATCTTATTTAATTAAAGTAAATTTCCCCCTTTTAATTAAATAAAATTTCTCTTATTTAATTAAATTCAATTCCTCCCATTTAATTAAATAAAATTCTTCTAATTTAATTAATTGAAAGAAAACCCCTCTTTTAATTAAATAAATAAAAATCCCCACTTAAAACACTTTATTTGTTGAAAAAGGAAATGAATTAAATAAAAATTAAATAAAAATGCCTTTTTCATCACATCCTCCTAAGTGGTGGGATTTTTGCCTCTTAATCACGACCTTTGATTTTTCCCTCTTAATCTCAATTGTTCACTTTTCTTCAAAAGGAGACCTCTCCTTCTCATTTTCATATCATCTTTTTCATAGTATTGTTATGCTGCAGGTTTGGAGAGCATTTTTGGAGGAGAATTTGAGCATTTGGCTTGGATATTGAAACTTCTCTCTTCTTGTCTCATTCTTCTTTCATTCATGGCTCTTCATGTAGATTAGATTCATGTTTATTTTCATAGATTAAACTTGCATTTGTATTTCCTTTCATAGATTAATCATGCATTGTTATCATTTAGACTATTTTATTTTCATGCATTGCAATCATATAGAGTAGATGTCATTTTCATGCATTTGAATCTCTCATTTCATGGTGTACTTGCATAGGCATAACAAGGTCAATCTGAGGGCCTCCATTTTAAACCTTTGCACTCCATGACTAGAGAGCTATGGATCGATATTTGAGGCCTCATTCTTGAGCAAACTTGAATGGAATGATTCATAGAAGTGTGTCAACATTATAGCACACACACATATATATTATTTATAACGCGTGTGCGCACACACACACACACACAGATATATATATGTTGGAAAGTGATAATTCAAGCAATTGTTATTTTGTCATTGATGTCAAACCTTAACTGGTGAGACTATTGTTGTCTGTTTGAGTACCATATCTATTGATTGATGAAGAAGATTTAACAAGAAGACCAAGTGAATGGTTTAGTTAAGGCAAATAAAAGGGCACTTGATCAGTTGACACTCTGGCAAAGTAATTAGTTGTTTATCTTTCAAAGACAGTTTTTCTAGTTGTGTTGTGCCGAGCAAGTTTGACTTGATGCCAAGCGAAGTTTTTTGTGCCAAGCACTAGTAAAATTGTCGAGTGGAAATAGTGATTGTCGAGCAGATCACAGATGTTGGCCGACTTACTGTATTTGGATTAATGATGAGATTTGAGATCTCTAGCCGACTTAGTTAATGTTATTGGGATATGTAAAGTTAATTATAGATTGATCCACGATATTTAATGTATGGGTAACTGTAATTAATGCATGGTTTCAAGATTTAATTAGAGACTACTTTGGAGAATTAAATGTAATGTTATGATGGTATGATCCATTGGATCTGACCTAAACTAAGATCTATGATCTTGATTAAGCGGCAAAGATTTATCTGACCTAGACATAGATGTATATGATAATCTCAAGGGGTTATTCTGTAAGTGTGTGGATTTGTGTATGCAAGAGGATTGCATAGTTGATTTACTGATTGGCTTGACCTAGCAGAGAAGGCTGAACACAGAAGCAGAGAGTTGCATGTGTGATTGCTTGATGGATTTCCAAGCAGATAAGAAGATTGAAATGAAAGTGCAGGCCACTTAGTAAGTTAGCGTCAGAGCTGTAATTGGATCTGAATTTGCAAAGTAAGTTGTATGTATCAGATCACAACTGCTGATTACTTTCTAACCATTGTATCAGTTAAAATCCTTTAACAAGGTTGACCTAACAGTCATTTGTCTAAATCCTCTAAGCAAGGTGACATTCAGGTGGAATGTTCTAAGTCCTCTAACAAGGCCACTCCTTATAGGGTGATTAAATCCTTTAACTAGGTCACACCTAACAGTTTGTTATTGTAACCTTTAACAAGGTTGGATCCTCACAGAGCTCACTTCATAATAGTGAAACTTGGTAGCTTGTTACTAGTGGTTTTTCCCATATTGGGTTTCCACATTAAATACTTGTGTCAACTAGTGTGAATTCTTATGGTTTATTTTAATGTTATTTTTCTACAAGATAACTACATTAAATAGTAAACTGCATGATTAAGTTGTTGGCATATGCTACTCCTGCCGAGTAGATCTGGATTGTTTTTAATACAGAAAGTTTTATTTGATGCATCTAGACCTAAGGATAATTGATTCACCCCTCCCCTCTGAGTTATTCTAAATTTATTCTAACAATTTATATCAGAGCTTTGGTCTCCTGAAATTTTTTTTCAAGGTACTTGGAGCGAAAAGATCAAGATGTATAAAAAGGACATTCCTAAGCTGAACAAAGATAACTTCCCTGCATGGCAGAGTTTGATGAAACTACATCTAGCCAATATTTGAGATGATGCTAAGTGACTTATTGAAAATGACTATGTACCACCTACTACTCCTCTCACAGCTACACAACTAAGAGAAAAGCAAGAGCACAATCAAGCAATGTTGGAGATTGCATCCTCATTGAGCTATTCAAAGTTTGATGATATAAAGAGCTGCACTAATGCAAAGCAGATGTGGGATAAATTAGCAACTATCTATGGTGGAGACACAAATTTGCTGAGAGCTAAATCATAAATTCTAATAGGTAAGTTTGATGAAATGAAAATGCAAGAAGGTGAAAATGTTAATCAGTATTATGGTAGAGTAAAAGAAGTTGTAAATGCCATTAGATGAGAACACTATTATGATAAAGGTTATGAGAAAACTACTTCCTGTATATTCTATTAGAGTTTCTACAATTCAAGAACTGAGATGTACTCCTAACAATAATTTGAATATAGAAAATTTGATAGGCAGACTTACTGCATTTGAAATGTCAAATTATGATAACTACAATCCACAAGGTATTGATTCTTCTTTTAGATCGTAGTTGGTCCTCAATAAATATAAGAAAGGAAAGAAACATGTGAACAATGATAGTGACACTACTGATGATCATCTTGAAGAACTTGAAGCACTTATGGCAAAAAGGCTATCCGAAGGAAAATGAAAATATAGAGGTAAACTTCCTATCATTTATTTTTCATGCAATAAAGTTGGTCATATAGCTGCTAGATGTCCTGATAAGAATGAAAAAGATGAAATAAAGGACAAAAAATACAAGGAATACAAAGATAGAAAGGATGATCGAGACTTCAGGAAATATAACGATTACAAAGACAAAGGTAAGAAATCTTGTTATATTGCTGAAGAAACTTCTGACAATGATTCTGAAAATTCTGATGACAGTGATATAGAAGTTGTTTATGTTGCAATGAAAGAAGATTATGATGAAGATGAGAAAATTGCATTAATTTCTTATAAGAGTAAAGGTGATCGTTGGATCATTGAGAGTGGTTGTTCCCATCATATGACTGGTGACAAGGATAATTTTGAAACCCTAGACCAATTCAAAGGAGGATATGTAAAATCTGGTAATGATTCACCATGTCTCATCAAAGGTAAAGGATTGATTAAGTTGACTGACAAAATCAAATGTGATAATGTGTATTGGGTTGATGATCTTAGTTACAATTTGTTGAGTATTGCATAGCTGAACACTTCTAGTTACAGATTTGTGTTCCATCACAGAAAAGCAAAGTTCTATGACTCTACTGGAGAAGTAGTTGGAAGTGGTGATCAGACTAAAGGTAACTTGTTCTATCTAGATTTATTTAAAGAAACATGTTTGTTTGCACAGTACAATGATGTTTGGTTATGGAATAAGAGGTTGTGTCATGTGAACTTTGATAACTTGGTAAGCATAAGTAAATTGAAAAAGGTTACAGGGATACCTAAGTTAAAGAAACCTGAGAATGTAATGTACAAACAATGTCAACTAGGAAAGATGACTAAGTCTAGTTTCAAGAGTAAAACACATAAATCAGAGGAAATTTTTTAATTATTCCATACTGATCTCTGTGCTCCCATTGGAGAAAGAAGCTATTATGGTGCTAGATACTTTATTCTATTTGTTGATGATTATTCAAGGATGATGACTGTAATGTTTCTCAAGGAAAAATTTGATGTATTTCAGTTATTTAAATGGTACATAGCTAAAGTTGAAAAGGAAACAAGAAAAAGTTTGAAATGCTTAAGATCTAATAGAGGTAGAGAGTTTATTTCTAATGAGTTCAACATGTTCTGCAATGACTGAGACATAAAGAGATAGATGTCCGCACCCAAGACACCTCCACAAAATGGTATTGTTGAACGCAGGAACAGATCTATCATGGACTATGCAAGAATACTAATGATGTAGAAGAATGTTGCACAGGAATATTGGAAATAAGTTGTAAGTAGTGCAGTCTATACCCTGAATAGAGTACAAGTCAAGAAAGATACAAATGCTACACCTTATGAACTTTGGTATGGTTATGCACCTACTGTAAATTACCTTAAAGTATTTGGAAGCAAATGTTTTATATTGAAGGACAACAGAAATGGAAAACTTGATGCTAAAGGTGAAGAAGGTATATTCCTTGGTTATTCAATGAAAAGAAAAGCATACAAATGTTTGAATTCTAATACTAACAAAGTTGTGGAAAGTGCAAATGTTAGAATTGATGAGTTTGTAGAAAGGAATGAAGCTAAGAGTACACAAGAGCCTGAAAGCTATAGATCATTTGTATATCTAGATGAGGTAGATACTAATACATCACCTAAGCCTGCTGCTGAGCAATATCCTGCACCTTCTGAGTCACAGAGTGGAGTTCCCGAGCAACATGAAGTGAATGCCAAGATATCTGATGGAGATGCCAAGTGTTAGAATCAACCAAAACTGAACATACACAATGAACCTGAAGCAAGGCCTGAGCCTACTCTAGAAAAATATGTGAGGAGACGTCACAATTCTGATCAAATCATTGGATCAAAGGATTCTGTAGTTATGACACAAAGTAATTTAAGAGATGGCACATGTGTGTTATGTGAATTTGAGCCCAAAACAATGAAAGATGCTTTAGAAAATGAAGATTGGATACATGCAATAAATGAGGAAATTGAACAAATTGAGAAGAACAAGACTTGGACATTTGTACCTAGGCCAAAGGATAAAAATATAATTGGTAGAAAGTGGGTATTTAGGAATAAACTGAATGAACATGGAAATGTGACAAGAAACAAAGCTAGACTGGTATGCAAGGGTTATGCAGAGGAGGAAGGAATTGACTATGGTGAAACATTAGCCCCAATTGCAAGATTAGAAGGAGTTAGAACCTTACTTGCATAATAGCCTATAAAGGATTCAAATTTTATCAGATGGATGTGAAGTCTGCATTTCTCAATGGTATCTTGGAAGAAGAAGTGTATATTGAGCAAGCTGTTGGTTTTGTTGACCCAAACAAAAGGAATATGGCTTGAAGATTGTACAAAGCACTATATAGACTGAAGCAAGCACCAAGAGCAGGGCATGAGAGATTGCATAGTTATCTAATCAAGATTGGATTTGCAAGAACCAATGACAACAACAACCTGTACTTCAAGACAGAGCAAAGAAAAGGTATATTATTAGCTAAAATTTTTGTAGACGACATAATATTTAGTGGACAAGATGTGTTATGCAAATCATTTGCAATAGAGATGCAAACTGAATTTGAGATGTCTATGTTTGGTGAGATAAAATTCTTTGTTGGCTTACAAATTTATCAAATGAAGAATGGTATCTATATCACTCAATCTAAATATATCAAGGAGATACTAAATTTTTTTGGAATGAAAGAGTCCAAACTAGTGAGTACACCCATGGCTACTGGACAGAAGCCGACAAAAGATGATGACACAAAATAAGTGAACCAAACAATCTACAGATCAATGATTGGAAAACTACAATATGTTGTACATAGTAGACCTAACATTTCCCTAGCTGTTGGAATTGTTGCAAGGTTTTCTGCTAACCCCAAGGAAAGTCACATGATGGCAGTAAAAAAGGATTCTAAGATATTTGAAAGGAACTGATGACTATGGTGTATACTGCAAGAAGAATGACAAGTTTGAACTTAGAGTTTATAATGACTCTAATTGGGATGGAAATGTTGATGATAGGAAAAGCACTACTGGTAGAGCATTTCTTTTTAGGAAAAATATTGATCTCATGGACAAGAAAGAAATAGAACTGCACCTCACAATCTACAGCTGAAGCCGAGTATGTCGCAGCAACAGTCAACTGTTCTAACATTGTGTGGTTGAAGATACTACTAAAAGGTATGAAGGAAGAAATCACTAAACTAGTTTTCATATATTGTGATAACATGAGTGCCATTAATATTTCTAAAACCCCTGTTATGCACTCAAAGACAAAGCACATAGCTATCAAGTATCATTACTTGAGGGAGCTAGTTCAGAATAAAGAAGTGAGACTGGATTATGTGAACACTAAACAAAAATTAGGAGAAATATTCACAAAGGCACTACCCAAGGATGCTCATGAGTATCTACGAGGTAAACTGGGGGTGATTCCCCTAACTGAGGCTAATTAAGTTTTGTATGGTACTATTGCATCAAATATTATATTCAGAATACTTGACACATTGATGCACAGTATGGGTAACCATAATTAATACACGGTTTCAAGATTTATTTAGAGACTACTTTGAAGAATTAAATGTAATGTAATGATGGTATGATCTGTTGGATTTGACCTAACCTAATATCTACGATCTTGATTAAGTGGCAAAGATTTATCTGACCTAGACAGAGAGGTATATGATAACCTCAAGGGGTTATTTTGTAAGTGTGTGGATGTGTGTATGCAAGAGGATTGCATAGTTGATTTACTGATTGGCATGACCTAACAAAGAAGGCTTAACAAAGAAGAAGAGAGTTTCATGTGTCATTGCTTGATAGATTTCCAAGCAGATCAAAAGATTGAAATGACAATGCAGGCCACTTTGTAAGTTAGCATCAGAGCTGTAATTGGATCTAAATTTGCAAAGTAAGTTGTATGTATCATATCACAACTGTTGATTAATTTCTAACCATTGTATCAGTTAAAATCCTTAACAAGGTTGACCTAACAATCATTTGTCTAAATATTCTAAGCAAGGTGACATTCAGGTGGAATGTTCTAAGTCCTCTAACAAGGCCACTCCTGACAGGGTGATTAAATCCTTTAACCAGGTCACACCTAACAATGTGTTATTGTAACCTTTAAGAGGGTTGGCTCCTCACAGAGCTCACTTCAGAAGAGTGAAACTTGGTAGCATGTTACTGGTGGTTTTTCCCATATTGGGTTTTCACGTTAAATACTTGTGTTAACTTGTGTGAATTCTTATGGTTTGTTTTACTATTATGTTTCTACAAGCTAACTACAGTAAACAGTAAAGTACATGATTAAGTTGTTGACATATGCTACTGCTGCCTAGTAGATCTGGATTGTTTTTAATATAGAAAGTTTTATTTGATACATCTAGACCCGAGGATAACTGATTCATCCCTCCCCTCTCAGTTATTCTAAATTCATTCTAACAATATATATATATATATATATATATGTATGTATGTATGTATGTATGTATGTATGTATGTATGTATGTATGTATGTATGTATGTATGTATGTATGTATGTATGTATGTATGTATGTATGTATGTATGTATGAGATATACATATACATAGTAAATATATGTTTGATCTTTTATACATATATAGAAATTTATAGATATCTCATGATGGATGGTTACAGGTTTTTACAATAAGGTGTTATCCTTAAGATGTAAGTTAAATTATCAGATTATAAACCTAAAATTCTCTGCGTTTGATAGATATGGGTAACAAAAAATAGCAAATGAGGTTAATGCTGGAAGTTTATTAAGATCAACATTGTTTGTGTAAAATGCTTTTCTATTTCCTTTTTTGCGTTATTAGATAAGAAAACAAGTAATCAGAATTTACAGGAACATAGAGAGCCTTGATGTTGGAAAAAGATGACTAGGAAATCTCCCTTTTCAGCACATGCATACTTTATTTTAACCAAGATATATTTTATTTTAACATAGGTAATACTCCAACAAAGGAAATGTTTAACTATTTTAATCCTATTGCATCACAAGCATATGTCTATACAGGAGGACTATCCCAGATATACAATAGTAGGAATAATATTGTATGAATATATAACTACTAGCTGTAATACAATCATGTATGGTTTGAGCTATATACTCTTGATCTAAGGTTACAAAGAAATCTTAAATTTTTTATCAAGGAGTACATTTTAATTTTGGGTTCGAACAAAATGGAGAATTTATTAGGGTACTGATTAGCTATTTAAATTTAAACAGGCCTTTGTAATAATTCTTTCACTATTTACAATTTTATAGTTTTAAGATATATTGTTCTAACCATCTAGAAGAAGTATAGTTGTTGCAGAATTGTGTTTTTATAGGAATTCAACAATGACAAGGAAGGACATAGACACATTCAAAGAATCGATCTTAAGAAGAACATTCTACTGATTAGGCTTGTACATTGATTTTAATATGAATTTGTGTAAATTAAAATATATATTTAATAAATGAGGGTATGCCCTTAGAAACACTATATATGATCTGGACTTTACATCTCAGGCGAGACTAGAGGTTTTCTTCTTTGTTCTTTCCTACCAGTGCCCACAATGAACGAAGAACTCTTATAGTTTAATCTTTTACTATTAATAAAATTATCTTGGCTTCGACCTTTGCCTATCAATTTTTTTTTAAGACAATTATATATATTTCTATCAAAATAAAAATAATGATAAATTATCCCAACCTTTGATAGAAATAGCGCGGCTAGCCATTCCTTTAAACTCCCACATAAACCTTAATCGCTGCCATATTAATAACTTTTATAGTTTTCCTTGAATGCCTTTGGTTTTTGTAATGACCATGAATCTTTTATTCATTGATAATGTTCGACTAATGGATTATTTAGTGTTTGCAATCCACTTCTGAGAATTAAAGAGGTTACTCCTCAAAAGGTGCATTTGAAATTTATGGAAGAATAGCAATGGACAAGAGACACGTCGTACTCATTACCATCTTCTCATGAAGGATGGTTGATATAATAAATAATTGGATTCACTGAGGGGTTGGGGGGGGACATAGAGAGAAAATAGGAAGAAGATAACATTCAACACTACTAATAGATACAGTAAGCAAAGAACCCAAATCAACATTTCTTATATTTTTTATAATCAACACTCTAACATCATACAAAGATACCATCTGGGCTAGCTATTGGGTCTTGGTAATTAGATCAAAAATACATCTTACCATATGAATATTGTTATTTTGTATTGATTTATTGAAAGGTTTAGACAACAGTTGGGAAACATATAAAAGACAAAAAAAATATACAAGGGAAAGAAAATAATATAAAATATATTCATATCCGTATATGAGAATTAAGAGGTAGAATAAAGGGAAAAGATATATTAATAATTAGCATATTTGCAAGAAGAAAATAGAAGTGAAAATTAATGAACGTATAAAAAGGAGAACTATTAGTAGTGAGTAAAGGAAAATACAATAAAATTATAATGGGTTTGAAGTTTAAGTTAGCAATTTATCTTGAATTAATATTTGAAAATATATTATGTAAATCAACAGAGCTTAGATTCATTGCATATTTATTATTAAATTGAATGAGAAGATCTTATCAAAGTATTCACAATACATAAAAATCTCATGAGTTAAGCTCTTTAGAATAATAATATTACATAGTGAGGAATTCATTAGAACCTTCAACCAAACCCCAAGATCATAAACATAATCATTAGATAGTAGGATTGAAGAAATCATTGAAGGGACATTACGTATGAGAGCGTGAACCTGTCATCCTGCAGGGTACGAGAAGATCTACTAAATCTTTCACTATGAAGGATTAATGTAGAAAACACTTAAATCATAATTAGAAGAGAACCTAAGATAAGATATAAGTAAAAAATAGAACAAAGATTAAGGCATTCTTAGTGAGTGTCAAGAATGAAGGCTATTGTTAGTGAGTGCCAAGGATATTCTTGGTGAGTGTTGAGGCTTGATAAAGGATATTCTTAGTGAGTGTCAGAACTTGATTTAGATGTTCTTGGTGAGTGTCAAGGATTAATCAAGGGCATTCTTGGTGAGTGTTAGAGCTTTTTTAAGAGACATTCTTGGTGAGAATCAAGGCTTGATCAAGGACATTCTTGGTGAGTGTCAGAGCTTGATCAAGAGACACTCTTTGTGAGTGTCAGAGTTTGATTAGACATTCTTGGTGAGCGTCAAGGCTTCATCAAGGAAATTCTTTGTGAGTGATGGATCTTGATCAAGAGACATTATTGGTGAGTGTCAAAACTTAATTAAACATTCTTGGCGAGCATCAAAACTTGATCAAGGAAATTCTATGTGAGTGTTAGAGCTTGATTGAGAGACGTTCTTGGTGAGTGTCAAAACTTGATTTAGACATTCTTGGTGAGCATCAAGGCTTGATCCAGGACATTCTTGGTGAGTGTCAGGGTATGATTAAGAGAAATTTGTGGTGAGTGTCAAAACTTGATTTAGATATTCTTGGTTAGTATCGAGGCTTGATCAAAGATATTCTTGGTGAGTGTTAGAGCATGGTCAAAAGAAATTCTTGGTGAGTTTCAAATATTGATCAAAGAAATTCTTGGTGAATGTTAAAATTCCCGAAAGAGAAATAAGAGATTCTATATCCTTGAATGAAGCCACTTAAAAGAGGAGAAGGAAAGCACTACAATAGATCAAGATAAGTTCTATATTTTGAATTATTCTTTGGATTTTAAATTGAATGTTATAATAAAATATTCCTATATTTGATAAGTTTATATTTACCATTCTCATCTCAAGTTGGATTTGTTTTTTCAGGACTAAATAAAGGTTCATCCATCAAGGATTCTTATACAGCTAGATGAGATTAGAGTTAAGCAGCAAACACCATTAACATTGAATCATAAATGCTTAAGAGAAAGACATTATGGGAAGGGTGGACTATGATGTTGCCTTTCAGAAATAAGATTTAATTATTAATAATTATCAAAATAATAAGATCTTAATAAATAAATAATAATATTAAAATATAAAGATAGATAATCAAATATATAATATAATGTAATAATTTTTAAAATAATATAATTATAATATATTTACAATATAAATAGATAAATATAAAATATAATTACATATACATAATTAAAATTAATACTATAAAAAAATTGACATAAATGACTTTAAGAGTTTTCCTTGAATACCTTCGGGGTTGGTAAAGACCATGAATCTTTTTTTCATTGATAATGTTTAACCAATGGATTAGTTAGTGTTTGCAATCAACTTCTTAGCTTTAAAGAGATTACTCCTCAAAAGGTGCGTTTGAAATTTTAGGAGAATAACAATGGACAACAGACATGTCACAGCCATTGTCATCTCCTCATGAAGGATGGGTGATATAAGAAATAATTCAATTCACTAAGCGGGTGGGGGAACTTACAGAGAAAATAGGAAGAAGATATAACATTCAACACTACTAATAGATACAGTTAGCAACAAATCCAAATCAACATTTCTTATATTTTTTATACTCAACAATCTAACATCATACAGGGATACAATCTAGGATAGCTATTGGGAGTTGGTAATCAGACAAAACATACATCTTTCCAATCAGTTTACCTTGTCTGTTCTTATTCTCCTTGATTACCAATAAGCAGTAAAACTTATTTACCGATACTCAGTAAATATGTAGAGTATACCAATCAATCTAGAAATGCATATGTGAAATGTAAAACAATAGAGTAATAAACCATACACACATAACATGTGGATTTTAACATGGAAACCCTGCTAAGGGAAAAAACCATTGGGACCGGTACCCTAAATTTTCACTCTTCTGAAGTGAGCCCTGTTAGGAGCCAACCTTGTTAAAGGTTACAAACACACTGTCAAGTGTGACCTTGTTAGAGGATTTTTATACATAGGTTGTCACTTAGTATCTGGCATCTACACTACCATCCTTGAATCAGCGTTCTTCTTAGACTATCAATAGGCTTTATGCTAATCTTACTACCATCCTTAAATCAGCCTCCTTCTTAGACTATCAATAGGCTTTAGGTAAGACCAATACTACTTTCATGAATTAACCTTTTTGGTAATCTATTAGGATATACCTCAAATATAGAAGACTGTTAAGTCCTTCTTTGTTAAGAGACTTGACGCTTCAATGGTTAAACTGAAACACAATGACTTGTTTCTAATGCAACTTTGAATTGCAGATTTTCAGATCTATTTACGTACAATACCTCTCTGATCAATGTATCAATTCAATTCCTTTGTGCTCCAGAATTTCTTCTCTATGATGTTGTGCTTCACTATTTTTTAGTGCCTGCAGAATTCTTTAGCTCTCCTTTAGCTTGATTGATCAGGACTGTATGAAGTTTTATCCTTCACCAGTTTCTCTTTAGCATCTTCTTTCTATTCACTCCCCTTCCATGTATCTGATTGCAAGAATAAATTAATTATGCTTTTCTCTTATATAGAAATGATATTCCTTAATTCATGATTCTTGATTCTTGGTGTAAAAAACAATCCAACCAAATTGATTTACGACTTTAACTCTTGATTTATCTCGTAGTTATCTTCTTGCATACTGTATAAATCAATTACTTAATTGTGGTCAACTAAAACCCAAAAAAATAATGATTTAAGTCTATCCTTAAGCTCTACCAGCTATATATTTTGTCATTTTATGATCTCTCTATTCCGTCGGTCAATTTTGCAGTTCATCACCGGTGACAACTGCCAGTTCCGTTGGTGTAATTTTAGTTAGCTTCAGGATCTCTGTCTGTTAAGAAACTATGTTTATAGCTCGTCGGGAAAAGTTGTCTTTTTCTCCTCGGTTATCACTGTGACTTTTTCTCTGTCTTTACCGATGGTGTGCACTCCATCAGTGTTGTTTGTCACTTAGTGAACACATGACTTTTATGCATTGCTGAAAGCATAATCATTGTTTCATTGATTCTTTGAAGTCTTTGACATTAAGTACATGACCGTAGAGATGATATTATAGATGATATAAAGTTGACATCAATGAAAATAAAAACTATTAACTAATTTAATGTCTTGCATCATCTTCAACTTAACATTATCAAACATTCAGTTAGTTACATGTCATCAATCTCTCCCTTTGGAATTGATGGCAACATACTATATTATCACACTATACTATTTCTAATACAATATGAAATACATTTGTTGAGATTCATCAAATTACCAAACAGTTTTTTTTATAACTGATAAAAATATATGACCGCCGGTAAGCTCTGTGCTAGCTTAGATTTGATTCTTGCATCTTTCTGTGTTTCTTCTTCTGATGTGTTGTGTCCTCTATTTATGTCAATTTATCTCTTTTGACTGTTCTTCTTCTTTGATGTCACTGTCTTTTGTTTGCAACTTTTACACAAATTATCTCCCTATGGATATGATCTCTCCCTGTTTGGAGTAATCTGATAATGAATAGTTTTTGATGATAATATGATTACATTCTCTCCCTTTGACAACAATGCAAAACAAATATTTTACAAATATCTGATATTCAAGTCAAAAAATTTCTTTATCCATAATCTATTCCTTGAATTTCCCTTATCCATCATCAATACAACAATATTCTCTGGTGCTCAGTTCTGATATATAACTGTCTATATATAGATGTAGCTTTGAAGTTCATCATTTGCTTTCATGAATCATGAATGATATTCTGATAATATATGGTTGATGTAGCCTTCAGTCCTTTACTGACTGGTAGACATGGGTTTAACCCGTAGTCTCTTTCTCGGGTACTCAAATGTATCCTTGGGCAGTGGCTTGGTGAAGATATCAGCCAATTGTTCTTTTGATTGCACATATTCAAGTATTACCTCTTTTCCTTGAACTTGTTCTCTAAAATAATGATACTTGATGGAAATGTGTTTAGTCTTTGCATGCATGACTGGATTCTTGGAAATGTTTATTGCACTGGTGTTGTCACAATAGATAATCACGGGTTTTGTGATCTTCATATGCATACCTTCCAACAACTATTTGATCCATGCAATATTTGAGCAGTTTGCAGTAGCAGCAACATATTCTTCTTCTATAGTAGACTGAGAGATGCATACTTGCTTTTTGCTAATCCATGTGACAATTTTGTCACCCATAAAGAATGCTCCTCCAGTTGTTCTCTTCTGGTCATCAAGATTTCCAGCCCAATCAGCGTCGGTAAACACTTTTATTTCAAAGCCAAATTCCTCAGTATTCTTCAGATATCTTAGAATTCTTTTCACAGCAGTCATATGTGATCCCTGGGGTTAGCAAAAAATCTAGCAACAATTCCTACTGCATGTGTAATATCTGGTCTAGTGCGTACAACATACATGAGTTTTCCTATCATTGATCTGTACAGAGTTTGATTTACCTCTATTTTCTTGTCTTCCTTTGTTAATTTGCATCCAGTAGCCATCGGTGTTCCAACAGGTTTGGAATCTTCCATCTTGAATATTTTCAGGACCTCTTTGATGTATTTGGACTGCGTAATGAAAATACCTTCACTTTGTTGAATGATCTGTAATCTCTCCAAACATAGACATCTCAAATGCTTTTCTCATCTCATTAGCAAATGATTTGCATAGCACATCATTGCCTCCAAATATGATGTCATCAACAAATATTTCAGCAATCAAAGTCTTAGGATTAGTATCTTCTTTCAAATAAAGATTACTGTTTTCACTAGTCCTTATGAATCCAATACTTATTAGATAGGAATGAATTCATTCATACCAGGCTCTGGGAGCTGGTTTTAATCCATACAAGGCTTTATGAAGTCTACATACCATGTTCTTGTTGTCTGGATCCACAAACCCTTCTGGTTGCTCAATGTATACCTCTTCTTCAAGTATTTTGTTTAGGAATGCTGACTTGACATCCATTTGACATACTTTGAATCCTTTGTATGCAGCATAAGAAAGTAGAATTCTTACTCCTTCTAGCCTAGCAATGGGTGCAAATGTTTCTCCATATTCTATACCTTCCTCTTGTGCATACCCCTTGCATACTAGTCTTTCTTTGTTCTTTGTGACTTCTCCATTCTTGTTCAGTTTGTTCCTGAATATCCATTTTGTACCGATGATATTCTTGTCATCTGGTCTTGGCACAAGTGACCATGTCTTGTTCTTCTCAATCTGTTTAATCTCATCATTCATAGCACTTATCCATTCTTCATTATCTAATGCAGCATTGACAAATTTTGGCTCAAACTCACAAATTAAGCAATTTGAGTTTAAAGACTTACTTCTTGTTCTTGTACCAGCTTTCTTACCTCCTATGATCTGGTCCTCTAGATGGTTCCTTCTTACATATCTTTTAAGTATAGGTACAACTAATTGTATATTAGCTTGATCTTCATTACCTTGCACATTATCTTGATCATTATTTTGACCGTCGATAACAACATTCTGACCATCGGTAGCAATATTATGTTGTTCTAGATTTAAGTAGTGTTGCTCAGGTAGAGTTATGGGTTCTTCACAGTATACAAAATTGTTGTAGTCCTTTGGTTCTTTTGTGCTTTCCAGCTCATTCTTTTCTGCAAATTCATCAATCTTCACATTTGCACTTTTAACTATTTTGTTAGAAGCCTTGATTAGACATTTAAAATCTTTGCTTTTGGTAGAATACCCCATAAAAATACCTTCATCACTTTTGGAATCAAGCTTTCCATTTCTATCATCTTTTAAGACATAACATTGACTACCAAATATTTTGAAGTAACTTACATTGGGTGTTTTACCATACCATAGCTCATAAGGAGTCTTCTTTGAGTCCTTCAATTGTACTCTGTTAAGTGTATAAACAACAGTGCTAACAACTTCTGTCTAGAAGATCTGGGTGATGTCCTTCTCTATCATTAGTGTTCTTGCACAATCAACTATTGATTTGTTCCTTCTCTCAGCAATCCTATTTTGGTGTGGTGTTCTTGGTGCAAAAACCTGTCTTTTTATACCATGCTCATTACATAAATTAGTGAATTCATCCGATATGAATTCTCCTCCTCTATCTGATCTCAAACATTTTAGATCCTTACCACTTTTTTTTCTACCATAGCCTTATACCAGTTAAACATCTTGAATGCTTCAGATTTTTCTTTTAGAAACACGACTGTCATCATTCTAGAGTAATCATCAACAAAGAGAATAAAATATCTATTTTCATAATAGCTCTTTATCCTCATGGGTCCACATAAATTAGTATGGACTAATTCTAGAATATCATCAGATGTATGGGTTTTGCTTTTGAAACTAGACTTTTTCATTTTACCTTTTTGACTTTTTTTGCACATGATGTTGTCTGCCTTTGTCATCGTCGGTAAGCCTCTTACACTTCTTTTCCTGCTTATTTTCATGATGTAAAAATTCACACGACACAATATTTTGTGCCACAACCATATGTCTTCATTGCTAGTCATCAAGCAAGTGGGATTAGTATCATTCAGATAGAATAAGCTACCTTTGGTCTGTTCACCGGTACCAATCAATTTTCCTGATTCATTGAAGATCTTTGCCTTCTTGTTCTCAAATGCTACTCTGTGACCTAAATTATTCAACTGAGACACGCTCAACAGATTATAATTCAATCCTTTTACCCAATAAGCATTTTCACATTTAATCAGGTTATTCAGCATTATTGTTCCTTTACCTTCAATTTGACAAGGTGTATCATTTCCCATTCTTACTGTACCACCATTGTAGTATTCAAAAGTATTAAACTTTTCTTTGTCACCGGTCATATGGTGAGTGAAACCACTATCTATAATCCAGATATAACTCTTACTAATCTTAGATATGAGTGCAGTTTCTTCATACCTTTAATCTTCATCTGAATCATCCTTCACAACTACAAATACTAGGGTGCAAGCACAAAGTTGAGTGCCAATTTTGCAGAAGTCCGCGGCCAAAAAAAATTGGCAAATAGAAACGGGCACCCATTTTTTAAAAAATGGGTGCCTATTATGGTTTGGGTGCCTGAGCCATAAATATAAAATGGGTGCCCATTTCAAAAATAGGCACCCGTTTTGTAAAACTATTTAAAATTTGTTTTAAATCATTTTGCAAATTATTTTCACAATTTGCAAAATATGATTACATTTTTCTCTGGACGGGTGCCCATTTTTTAGAGCTACCACCGACCCCCCTGCTGCCATTTTTCTGACTACAGGCACGTATTATTATTTTTTATTATTTTTTTTATTAAAAATATTTTTTATTGTTTTTTATAATTAGTTTAATGTTAAAAAATGTACAATATGTTTATTGTTTACTATTTAATGTTTAAAGTTTCTTTAAATAGGATTAAAATAAATTGTTATATTTAGTTTTAAATTTTAATTTGTAAATTATTTTAGAAAACTAAATAGAAAACTTATTTAATCCTAGGTAGAAAACTAAAACCTAAACCTAACGACAAA